>APFE031009105.1:2244-175940 GCA_000404065.3 Pinus taeda
TAATCTTGGACATGTTGCAGCCAGATGTAGAAGTAGAATGGTTCAAGAAAGATCATCGCATCCCAGGTATTTCAGAGGATATTGCTTTGCCTGCGATGCATATGGACACAAAGCAATTGATTGTGATAGAAGGAACATGAAAAATGTAAGGTGTTATACATGCAACAACTATGGGCATAAAGCAAGGGAATGCAGGAGCAGATTTCAAAATTCAAAACAAGAGGACCATACATCATTACAGTTTCAGGAATTGAAGAAGACAGAGACAGAAAATTGTGGCATAACTCAGTCAGCCGACATAACAGACACAGGGGAATCTGAAAGTGATGAATTTCAGTATTCCTTGCATACGCTGATATAATGAAGACAAGTAGCGTATATACGCGAGTTACAGGCTGCACAGTGGCGTATATGGAGAAAAGGCAGCAAAACAGACCCAGGTTCAGTCATGGTTGTCTCAGGCTAAGGGGGAGCATAAAGGGCAGTAGAACAAACTCAGGAAATGGTTCAGTCATGGTTGGCTCGCACTCAGGGGGAGCATATACTTCAAAATAATTCATTGTTGGCATTATGGTTAGAAGTTGCTGATGAAACTAAGGAATAGTATTGCAGGCTGATGCTTATGGTACAGATCTGAATGGCTGGTCTTAGAACCTGCATCTGCTCAGGGGGAGCATGGATGGATTGATACAACTTGGCATATACAAAGGGGGAGCCAAATCAGAAACTTCAGCATGTACTTAGGGGGAGTATGGACAACAGTATGGACAGTAGAAGGTATACCAAAGAAGGGAATATCTTGGTACGCCCTTTGCCCTTGATGTCAAAGGGGGAGAGTGACTTGGTGTGGTGGTTGCCATCAAGTCCAAAGGGGGAGATTTTTGGCATTATGTTTCAAGTGTTGTCCTTGATGGCAACTCACTCAGAGGTTGGTACAGGTGCTCAGAGGTTGGTACAGGTGATGGCAACTTAATCAGAGGACAAATCTCAGTACAGCAGGACAAGAAAGAGATATACGCAGGTTTATCAAAGAGAATCGGCGTATACACGCAGGTTTGCTTCAGCAAAAGCGCGTATATGTGGAAAACTTATCTTTGGTCCGTGGCAGTTATTCCTTGGAAGTTGTGCCTATGGTTTTGGACCATGGCGTCTCGACGAACGTGTTGATCCCTAGTTTCGAGGTTGATGGTATTGGTTTGTTATGGTTTTGGACCATGGTATTGAGCAAGGCCTAAGGCTATATAAGGAGAAGATCATTAGGCAAAGAAGTTTGCATTGATTGTCTGACGGAGTGAGAGGATCGGGTATTGTTGGTTATCTGTTCGGGAAGTTTGGCAAGGGTCGGATCTGACAGTAAAGGCATAAGTAATCATTTCTAGATCTGTACGCGGGTTGCCTTTGGAGAAAGTGCGTATACACGCGGTTTCGGTACAGTGTAGTAGCGTATGCATGATAAGGTTTGATATCTCAGGTTGCTGCTGATTCTGGTGGTGATTGCAGAGTTCTGGTCTCTAGTTTGGGTTCTGTGTTCTTGATGACAGGGTTTCAATGATTCAGTATTGGGTTGTTTAATGAATTATGATGCAAGTTTAAGTTGATGATTGTATTGCAGTAATGTTTGTTTTGTACTCTTGGATCCAGTCTGAAAATTGATGAAACGTGGTCCCCTGAAGATTGTAGGGTCAGCACCTACGTACTAGTAAATGGATCAGCTAGTACAAGAGCTGAGGGGGTTGTAGCTCCCTTCCAGAAGTAGTTGGAAAACGAGAGAGGGTTGTAGCCCTCTGCAGGTTGTAGCCTGCATACTGGTAAAGGACTGCAACAGTATATTGTAAAAGAAGTTTCTCATTAAGAAGAAAGAAACGAATTGCAGCAGGTGGTTTTCACCCATATTGGGTTTCCACCTTATATCATGGTGTTCATGTGTGTGGATCTTGTGTGATGTCCTGTTCTGTTATACTGCACCTATTTACTGTTAATATGCTTAGTAATGTCCTGATGCATTTACTGAAGATTAAGCTAACTGAATTATAAGATCTCTGGGTATACGCTATTTTCTTTAGACACAGTCGCGTGTATACGCTGGTTCACTTCATTGAAGTAGCGTATATGAATCTGAGTATGAAATTGAAAAGTTTTATCTGATCTGATAATACTGATTCACCCCCCCTCTCAGTATTATTTCCAACAAGTCTCCCTACTGTGACATGAGACCCAATTCATCATGCTCATGCTCTCTAATGTGTCCAAATGACCCACTTTGCCGAAGTTTCCTCTATGATCGCGGCTGTTTTGAAACTAAACGCACTGATGAGCGCTCCTAAACAGACTCAATGCGCTGCCAACACAGAAGCACACGCCTTTTTTGCGCTGGTCAAATTTCATGTGACACCGCGCTGATCTTTATGTATGATCGCGTTGATATGACTTTCCCTATTATTGAGCAGCGATGCCAGCGCTTCAGTGCAGTTGTGCACCCGCGATGATCCAGTTTGGGCGAATTTGTTCTAACAGCTAGCCCTCCAGATGACTCTAGACCTGGTTGTTGGCCTTGTAAATGTCGCCCTCCCTTCTCTGGCATGTTTGTTTTGTCATTTGAGCACCTTCCTTGGAGATAAGCTCATCCTCACACCATTCATGGAGACTCTTTCTCCTATTTAAGCCTCCACCATTGCCATGAGCTGCTAGTTTTGGAATTGATTGTGTTTAGAGCATTGCTGATAGTGTGTCAGCTTGATAAGTAGCTGGTGTGATAAGTGTGGGATTTCTTTAGTGCTTAAGGAAGGTTGTGAAGTGTCTCCATCTTATGTAAACTTGTGTCAGAGAGAGAGTTGTCTTGGGATATCTACTTTCAAGGGTGAATGCTTGAAGGACTTGCTGGCTAGACCCAACCAAAGGAGGATTTGACGTCAGAACTTGGTTGTATTCTCTTTTGTTTCATTAATAAGATAAACAACTATCATTATGGTTCCACTCATGTGTCTTTGATTATGATGTTTGAGTTGTATCTTTTCTGACTGGTACATAGTTGCATTTCCCGGATTTTATGGTTGTATTTGTCTTGTCCTTTGCTTGTGCAGGTGTATGTTCACGGAGATCGTGAGGAGCGAGACCGGTTGAAGCGAAAGAATGGAAGCGACGACTCTTCCACGAATATAGGCGTTGGATTCGAGGTAGGCTCTCATCTTGGCGTTTATTTTTGCAATTAGGAACCTGCGCGTTAGCGTGCTTGATTGTTGCTAGACCTCAGTTAGGCTAGAGGGATCGCCTTTGTCCGCAGAGGGGATTTTCCTACAGAACAATTTGGCGACTCCGCTGGGGAGAATTTACCTTGTTGTTTGAATTGTAAGCTTTAGACGGAACCTGAAGCATGGCGAGTTAGCCTTCGAAACGCTATTGCTCTGCATTAGCGAAGTAGATCAAAGCCATTTCAGTCAATCTCTGGTTTTGTTTACAAATTGAACAACTTGGAGCTAGCTGTTGTCCTCTTCTTGTCCATTTTGTCCTTGAATTGAATTCTTGCTCTCTTTTCTAAGTTTGGGGATTAGTTCTCTGCTTTTGGGTTTCCTGGGTCGATTTGGTAAGTGCCTTTATTGTTTAAAGAGTGCTTGCCTTGGTTTGGGAGTTTTTGGCTTGATTGTGGTCATTTTTTGGCTTCATCGCGATTTTTTATAAAACAGTCGCACTGCCATCGCCTAGCCTTTTCTGTGATTTCTTGATCATCGCGTAAATACACCAAACAGTCACGACGGTTCTCGAAATCGAACCATCGCGGTTAACCTATGTTCTTCCGTGTTGACATCGCCTTGTTGCTACGCGTAGGTTTTTATCAGCGCCCTGTTGCTGTGTTCTACCCGCGCTGATTCCTGTAGAATTGAATTTTTTCAATTCCACCTCCTGAATCTGTTGGTCTTGCTATCCCCTGCCTTTTCCACTTGGTTTATGACTTGATTTTTATTGTTTAAATATTGAAGCACTTCTTTGCAAGTTTTGTTGAAGCGAATCTCATTTTTTTCTTTGTGACCTAGTTTTATTGCTTCAACTTTGTTGGATCAGCTTTGCTTGGTTACTCGTTTGCAAAGGTTCGTTTACTGCTTGCTTTTTGTTTGATTTAACCTTCCTCTTTGCTTGCTTTTGCTTGGTTGTTTAAGTGATTGTTGTTGAATCAATTTTAACATTGTTTCGATTTCTTTTCACTACCCGGGCACGGATTACAGTTGTTTGGGGTCAATCGGTTCTTTTCCACATTTGTTTGCTATTATTTCTCAAAAAATCTTTAGTGCATTTTCTCACTATCGAAAAAGAAAATCTCTTTTGCTTTGTGATAGTTAATGAAAATTAGAGCTTTTCATTTTGATTAGTGGATTAGTAATCTTAAAGAAAAGTTTATTGATTTCCATTAGCTGCATTAGGGAAATTCTTTATTGATTATGTTCGTTTTGTTTGTATGAAAGCTCTCTAAACTCTTTTGTAATTAGCATTCATTGAATGGAATGACACGTTTTGGCATATAGAGTGCATTTAGGGATTTTGAGGAATTACATACGGTAGGACCTGAAAACCGAAAACATAACTCAAGATCAACTTTAAAATAAATCGAATGAATTTAAAAACGCATTGGAACATAACGCTCACATTCTAGAGGTCTAGGCTAGAGACGTGCTCCAGCGTCGTTAAACCTAGTCACTTTTGTTCTCACATCAAGGTTGGGGATTCCTCCTTGTGTGATTCAACTGTGGTCTAGTACGGACTTGTGCTCCCACATACCGTCACGTATATATGGGGAGACTCCACTAGGTTATCATCCTTGATTCACAGGAAGCCGTGTCTGTTGCCTTACAGCCCGTAACGCACCGAACACAACATTCGGGAAGATTGACTGCCGTACGTAAATTCCTTGGATTTCATATGATCGCTATGGTGTATATGCAGTTTTACGGATTGTCTGGTAAACCCCTTGCCTAGTTTCTCCAGAGCAGTCAATTTTTGGTCCTTTTCAGACTCCTTAAAAGAAAAGGCTCTATTGAGCATTTGTCACTTCGGGCTCATTAAATATTCGAAGGCGACTAGAGTGATCTTTTGCCCTTTTCTCGACTCTTAAAACATGAAAAGGTCAAGTTGTGTCCCAATGTCTTTGAAACTTATTCGACCACGATTACATTTACCTTGTTAGATCTTGTTTGCACTAGTTTTGAGTAGGGTCTTTTATCGTTAGCTTGTCGAGGACTTTTGCTTTATCATCCTGGCGGATCCATTGATCCCATATCCCATCCCAAGTGACCAAGGGTCTCCTTCTTCTGCTGCCCCTGAGACACCGGTTTGTGGCAACACTTTCCCTATTGTTCCGAGTGTCCAACCGTTGAACTCTCGTGCTCCAGAGGGCGAACTTTACGACTTGTTTCAGAACCCTGTTTTGGAGCCTTCTGAAGAGGATTTTCCCTCTACTCCTATTGGTGTTTCATCCCCGATGGCTTCTTCTAACATGGAGGATACATCTCCTGTATCGAGTGGAACACCCGTTATATCGAGTATTGATACTCCCATCTCAGCTACATCCCCAGTTATCTCTACACCCTACATTGTTACACCTCTTGGTATCACAGTGCCGAAATGGTATAGATCTCTAAGGGATGGGGTCTACGAGTTCCTCTTCTATGTGGGATAATAACATTGTTCCCACTACGAGACTTTTGTTTCCCAGTTTCACCATACCATCGTCACATCAGTTCCAACCAATTCGATCGTTTGTGTCGCGTCATCGACTCTAGTTGCTAGTGATGTTATGACATCTTCCGTCGTAACTACTGTTGCCGGCCCATCCCAAGGCCCAGCATGTAGTGGTCAATCGGCACATGCTGATAGAGTTATTCATCCTGCAAGTGGTTCCCCACCTTTTTCTGATGCTATTTCAGCAGGGGGGGCATATTCTCAGTACTTGCATGTTGTCTAGAACCCTGGAGGGCAAGGCCCCTATTATGATCTTGTCAATCATTATTTGTATACCTCCTTTCCAACTGAGCCCGCTGTTGAGGGTACAGTTCCGTTGAATGTAGCTTGGGGTACCACCGGTTATGGTGGTGGCCAATTCCGTCCAGGTCAAGGGCAGCCATCCCAAGGAGCACCTTACCAGGGTCAACCATCCTACTTGCAGCCTAATCATGGGCAACAGTATTATGGCTAGACCTATCTTGGTCAACCTGGAGGCTCGCAAGGACAACCCTATAAGGGACAACCTTTGGCCTCTGGTGGTCCGTCTTATACATATCTTGGGCAACCTTCAGGAAACCCGAGACAACCTTATGCTCAACAAGGACAACTTGGGCCCCAGCAGGGATACCCTTCGGGTCAACCCTACGGAAACCTGGGACAACCTTACGCGCAGCAAGGACAACCCAGAAACCAACAAGGTTACCCTTCTGGGCAAGGTGGCCAGCCTTAAGCACAGCAAGGCCGACCCACTACTCAGCGTAGTCAACCATCCGGTCTACAAGGACAACCTTCAGTTGTGCAAGGACGGCCAAACGCCCAACAAGCTCAACCTTCTGGGCAAGTAGGTCCGTCTCAGATCCAACCAGGACAGCCTTCTGGCCAGATGGCCCAACCTCCCTCTTCACAAGGATATCTTTTTGGGGTGGCTCAACTGGGCATGCAGATGGTTCCTGTTTCTCGGGATCAACCCGGTTACCAACCCCAGAATCAAACTGGTCTCCAGTCACAAGGTGGGTACCAATCCCAACCTTCTTATCAGATGCCGCCTCGTTCCCAGGCTCAATATGGAGCCTAGCAACCATATGTATACCAGCAACCCCAGGGGCAAAATCAATTTACCCCGTATCAAAATTACCAACAACCGCAGGTCAACCCCTATCAAAATTATCAGCAACCTGCAGGGCAGTATGGTAACCAATGGGGAGCTGGGGGGTAGAACCAGTATCAACCATCCGGTTCCAGATATAACCCTTATGGACAATGTTCCTATGGACAGGGTCCTTTTCGACCTGGTTCGTCTGGACAAGGTCAGTGGGGGCAACCAGCAACTGGATGGAATTCTAGCCCTACCTCATATCCGCAAATGTCCTTCAATGCACAACTACCATTTCTAGCGATGTTGGAACTGCCCGATGTGTTGAAACTAACAATTGATTCCATTTTTCATAATCCACAATGGCCACCAATTCCAACGAAAATACTCGACGACTGTCCCAAATTCGACGGCAAGGCCGAAGAGGATCCTCAAGCCCATGTAATGACGTATCACCTATGGTGTTCGTCTAATTCATGGCTTGATGATTCGATCTGAATTCGCCTGTTCGAAAGGACCCTCACCGGCTTTGCCACTAAATGGTACATTGAATTGACCCGCGCACCTTTTCAAGAGTTTAATTCATTGGCTATGGCATTCCTTACTCACTTTCAGTTACCCATTCGGTACGAGACAAGGACTCATCTCCTGACGTCTCTTAAGAAGGATACAGCTACGCACATCTCTGGTCATATACATGAATGGAGAAGGCATCGCCGGTTGATCAAGTTTTGGATTCCTGATCAACTCCTCACCGATTGGTTCACAACTTTCTTTGTCCCTAAGATTGCACGGGACATTTCTATGGGAGCCTCCGTGACTGAAGAGCAAGCGATTGCGCGTGCTTAGTACCTTGACTTATTTTACTCTTAGTCAGGTACTTTTTATGAGTATTTGCCTGATGCCTCGAGACTCGGTACATCCAAGGCTCCGCCGAAGCCATCTGTCAATGGAGTTATTGGCTCTGTGAATCCGGCCTCTAAAAAATCATCCTTGAACCTTGGGAAGCAAAAGTCGGATGCTTCGAATGAAAACACTTCTAAGGGTGGTTCAAATTCTGGAAGTACTTCCGAGGTCAACGCCATCCAGTCCACCATGGTGAGTAAGGCCTCGAAAGGAAAGAAAATGGGGAAAGGAAAAAATAAATTTGAACAACCTAAATAGGAGTCCTCCAAACCTCCATCCGAGGAAGGAGCTAAGCGCAAACTCAAATATCCTTGTCTCATTTGTGAGGAGGATCACTACACTAAGGACTGCCCAGGGCGGTCCAAAGTTAGTCGTTTGTTGAAAGGTGCTCCTAGGATCCCTGCGGTTCTTAAAGAACCTTTCCCCTTTCAACAGACTTAAATGGTGGCTGATCCATCTTCTTCTCCCTTTGGTCCCCAAGTCTTCATGGCTGGATCCATTCCCATTCATGTAACGACTCGAGCAAAGGAGTATCCATCGTCCGCTGGGAAGGAGACCGAGGTTCCCTCAAGTGCTCCTTTGTCCAGTTCTGGTCCGCTCCATATTGAGAAACCAAGTACTGAGACGACCATCCAACCCCCTCCCAAAGGAGTACTCAGGAGATCATCTTACAACCCAAATGCTCATCCTGCTTAGCACTATAACATAGTTGAGGACTTAGCGCAGGCTCCGTCTACTATGTCCGCCTTAGAAGTTCTCCAGAGCTGCCCCCCTCAGAGGAAGTCCCTGCTATCAACCCGGCAGATTCGGATCTGATTACCTTTGATCTCGAGATCCATGTCCCAAGGCTGCCTCATCAGATCGCTTTTCTTATACAAGTCATCATCAATTCAAAAATGATTCATCGTACAGTTATTGATGAGGGCGCATCGACTTGCATCATGTCTATTCCTTGTTGGAAAGCGATCGGGTCTCCGAATCTGAGCCAGTCTCCTACGACTTTGGAAGATTTCGATGGGAGAGAATCTCGTCCCTATGGTATTCTTCAATGATTTCCAATTACTTTAGAAGGAAAACCCGTTGAAGTAGAATTCAAGGTCGTTGACGCAAATCTCACCTACAACCTCCTTCTGGGCCAGAGTTGGACGTATGCCATGTGTGCCGTGGCTTCATCCCTCTTCCGTGTCATCTGTTTCCCTCACCAAGGGAGAATTGTCATGGTAGACCAGCTCTCTTTCTTCGCTTCTTCTTCTGAAGGAAATGTGCCTTTTGTTGAACATACCTCTGTTCCTTTTGAGAGTGTGGGAGCCGGGCTCTTTAAAGATCTTGCCCTTATGGGTGTTTTCTCCCTCCCACCTCCCAACCTCGCCTCTATCTCTATGATTTCGGTTCGTTCTAATCCCTGGGTCCTCCCCCCCATTGACCATATAGAATCGTGGGGCAAGGAGATGCCGTTGAGTCCTGCCGAGCTCAACTACATCAAATCGTTGTTGCATCGGCACCTCCTGCTGAACCCGCTTCTTTAAGGGAGCTCTTGACTCAGACGACTATTCCCCCTGGTTTGGAGAATGCGCCTCCTCGGATCCATTAAAGGAAATATTTCCTTCCGACGAAGCCATCATAGAGACCATGTCTCTCGAGGAACCCCCATGCTCCCATCTTCACCACGGTTCCTCGTTTCTCCCTACCCTCCGGGAAACGTTGGCTTGTCTCGAGCGGTTTGCTCCGTGTCTCCCTTCACAACCCCTTCAGATGCCCATTCAGATCTATGAAGTATCGTCTGAAGGGAATTTAGGGAACATTAGGCAGACCCAACCCATCGACATCTCTGTCAAATCAGGGATTGTCGAAAACATCTATATAGGAGTCACTTGCACTCTTGAGGAGATTCAAATATATATAGCACTTTCTCACGAGTTCCGTGACGTTTTTGCGTGGTCCTATGAAGAGATGCCCGGCATCGATCCAACCATTGTAGTGCATGAGATACGTACGTATCCAGGTGCCAAACCTGTTCGTCAACGTTTGCGTCCTGTGCACCCCACAAGGCTGCAACTATCAAAGCGGAAGTTGAAAAACTTCTTAAAGTTGGTTTTATTTATCCTATCCCACTCACAGATTAGGTCTTGAACATTGTCCCTGTAGATAAAAAACAGGGTACTATTCGTGTCTGTGTTGATTATCGCTATATTAATCGAGCCTTCCTGAAAGATAACTACCCCACACCTTTCATTGACCAACTCGTTTATGAGTGTGCGGGGAGTGAAATATATTCGTTTATGGATGGCTTCTCTAGTTACAACCAGATTAATATCGCGCCCGCTGATCAACACAAGACAGCCTTTAACTATCCATGGGGTACTTTCGCTTACAAAAATCTCCGTTTCGGTCTCAAGAATGTCGGCGCCACTTTCCAACGTGCGATGTTTTATGCCTTTCACGATATTCGGCACATCGTACAGCCTTATCTGGATGACCTTCCTGCTCATTTAGCTAAGCGCTTAAACCACCCATCGCATCTCCGCGAGATTTTTCTTCGCTGTCGACACTACAACATCCGACTGAATCTGCATAAATGTGTCTCCTGCGTAGAATCTAGCCGACTTCTTGGGTTTATTGTCTCCTGAGAGGGCATCCGTTTGGATCCCCTTAAGGTCGAAGCCATTGTGAATCTTCCTCCCCCTGCTTCTTTGTGCCAACTGCAAAGTCTGCAGGGTAAAGCTAATTTCTTATGATGATTTATCCCGAACTATGCCAAAGTGGCAAAGGGTTTCACTTGGTTACTCAAACGTGACACCCCATTTCGATGGGATGCCATAGCTGAGGAGTCTTTTGCACACCTTAAAACTCTTCTAGTTTCCACCCTTTGTTGCGGCCTCCGAATTATCATCGTGATTATACATTGTATTTGGCCGCTACTGATACCATCATAGGTATGGTTCTGGTTCAGGACGACGACGATGGCATCGAACACGTTATTTACTACCTTAGACGCAACTTGTTAGATACGGAAACTCGATATGCTTATGTCGAGAAGTTGGCCCTCACTGCTGTTTGTGCTGTTCAACAATTCTGTCACTATATCTTGTTGCGTACTATGATAGTGCTCTCCGATTGCAACCCCATGACCTATATTCTGTCACGACAATTGCTGGGGGGAAAATACTTGAAGTGGATAGTCATCCTCCAAGAGTTCGACTTGGAATTTACTGCTGCCAAGTCTAAGAAATCACTTGTCTTTGCCGAGTTGTTGTGTTCTTTTCCATCCTCTGCTCCCTCCTCTCAGTTAGAGGATTCCATTCCAGACGAAACTCTCTACCTCATGAGCACCCTCGATCCTTGGTACGGGGACATTATTGTATACTTGCAAAAGTCCTCTTTCCATCCCGAGACCTCTAAGGATACTCGTCGACAGATCCGACATCAAGCCCAACCATATCGCATTGTTGGGGACACCTTGTACCGGCTCGGTGTCGATTCTGTTCTTCGCCGATGCTTGACCTTCGAAGAAGCCGAGAGAGTTCTGAATGACTGCCACTCTGATGCTTGTGGTGGTCACATGTCTGGATATGCCACTGCACAGAAAATCCACCGTGCTAGCTATTTTTGGCCCTCCATTTTCAAGGATTGCATTCATGCTGTCCGTTCATGTCATGAGTGCCAGATTTACCAACAGAAGATGCATGCACCCCTGCCCCGCTGCACCCCGTTGTAACCGTCGGCCCCTTTTCCAAATGGGGCATCGATTATGTGACCTGTAACCCTTGCTCGGCCGGGGGGCATGGGTACATCATCGTTGCTGTAGACTATTTTATGAAATGGGCCAAGGCGATGCCTACATTGTCAGAAGACGGTCACACCGTGGCGCAGTTCTTGTTTAATCATGTTATTTCGCGGTTCGGAGTACCACAAGCCATCGTCAATGATCACGGAAAACATTTTCGTAATCATATGATGACCGTGTTAACAACCCAGTTGGGCCTTAAGCATAATAGTTCGACCCTGTACTATCCTCAGGCAAACGGTCAAGTGGAAGCCGTGAACAAGGTCTTGGTCACGATGCTTCAAAGAACTGTTGGCATGCATAAGTCCAATTGGCATCTGATGTTTTTCTCCGCTTTGTGGGCCTACCGTACCTCTGTGAAGGACGGCACTGGTTTCACTCCTTTCTAGTTATTTTATGGACTGGAGGCGACCCTTCCTATTGAGTGTGAGATTCCTTCGTTGAAGATAGTCATCGCATTACTCCCTAATACTACTCCAATAGAAGAGCGACTTCTTTACTTAGAATGGCTGGATGAGACTCGTTGTCTAGCCTCCCTAGCTATTGATGTTCAGAAGAAGCTAGTGAAAACTCACTTCGATAACACTGTTAACCCCCGCTCTTTCATTGAGGGAGATCTAGTACTGCTCTATGATCAAGCTAACGATAAGCTGGGGGCAGGAAAACTCGAGCCTATGTGGCATGGGACCTATATTGTGAAAAGAGTTCTACAAAAAGGTGCCTATGAGCTTATAGATTATGAAGGTAATCCCCTGGATAGGCCCCGAAATGGGCTTTATCTCAAGAAATATTATGCATGAGTCCAGGCACTCTCTCTTTTTGTACATACGTATCCTTTCAGCAGTGTGTTGTGTGTGCGTGTTTATTTAGTTGTTATTTCAGTATGTCGGCATGATTGCTGCTTATTTTGTCTTTTGCTTCTTGAACATATGTATGGATCACCTTACGTTGGTTTCGCTGATGGTACTTCCCGCAGTACTCACAACTTGTCATCTGCGGCATGGGTGATCTACGATCCTCATGGTGAGTTAGTAGATATTCAAGGGGTGTGTCTGGGTTGTACGACGAACAATGTTGCTAAATATAGTGCTGTGATTGAATTATTAACTGAGGCAATTAACCTTGACATTCGCACATTGGTTGTAAACTTGGATTCTCAACTTGTAGTCCACCAGCTCAACGGACGTTATTCCATCAGAGATCATCGCATTTTGAGGTTGTATTTACGTGTTAAGTTATTAGAAAGGGATTTTGATTTCATTACTTATCAACATATTCCAAGACGACTTAATATGTTAACCGATGCATTAACAAATTATGTATTGGACAGACATTTGCATAATAAGTGAATCAACATAATACAAGAAGCATAAAATACAATAAACCATAAAAACATGTATATATATATCGTGTGGTGCACCGAGGCGCTCAAACATAAGTGTACATGTCTAGATAGAGTCTGTGTTCTCCGTACATCTGAGACACATGTCTCTCAAAATCATTAGTAGGGAATAAAGACCTAGATATCTACTGTGGGGAGTTGTGCTCCCTATGGGTCGCAACCGCTCGTGCCAACCACCTCAAAAGGCGATGCAGCCTGGGTTCTACCCCCACTGTATGGATCTGAGCCGCTATGGGGACCTCCTCTATCCCCTGGTAGTCTGGTATCCCAACCAGCAAACCCTCGAGGTTTCGTATCATGGTCTCTATCGTGTTGTCTCCCGGAGGAGCCATGGCTAAAGCTCTAATGCCCTGAGCATCCCTCCGCGCCTCTGAGACCAAACGAAGGGGTCTCGCTAGTGCCACATCTGCATAACATAGCGCTTGTCATTAGGACATGAACATGAAAAATCAAAAACATCATAAAAATAAAAATAAAAAAATGAGATCAAGTGTCTTACCACCATCGTCCCACCGCTCTCCAGCAGGATGCGGCATGTCTGGATCTCCACGGAAGTTTATCCCGACATATGGCTAGTCCTCCACAAAGATAGTCTGTCTCTCCTGCCACTCTACGAAGTATACTCCCCATGATACTGGTCGATCGCCACCACCTCGTGGCATGACTTGGCCCCATCGTGTGGCCCTCATCTCTCGGGGGCCCCTAGGTGGATCCAGGACCATATCCTGTAGCTGTAATGCCAAAACCCGCTCTAGCATGAGCGAGACTAAGATCGACCCGTAACCAAACTGCTTCTACTCACCTCGTCGGTAGTTGGTCAGTTGTCTCTTCATGTTCATTGTTACTGTTGCTGCCCAGTTGAATATGGTTGGGTTCAAACACTCAAGAGCCAAGCAGAGATGGGTCTTCTAGGCCTCATGATTGGCCAAGGAGCCCACTGCCGGAGTCACCATAAAGAGTATAGTCCGAAGGACGATGTCCTCCATCATAGGGATTCCCACCTTCCCGCTCCGTGACTTGCATGCCCGAGGGCACACCTGAGCCATCAACATGTCTAGGGTATCACCACCAGGTCGCTGCCCCTCCAGAATGGGCATCTCACCTCGGCGTGATAACCCGGTCAAGAAATAGATATCGGTATAATCAAACTTGATATCATGGCCTCAGATCACAAATTTCCCATCAATGGGATTCCAAACCCTGATTAGGAACTCCAGGAGGTCAGGTTGTGCTAGCAGACGCGGAGTTAGGAAGAATTTGAGCAATCCGCATGCCCGGATTGCATTTCAGTACCCAGCATCGGCAAAAGCTGCTATGTCCTCGTTATCATGAGCATGTTCTTGCCAAACGAACGCCATTATACCCTGCATGATCAAAAAATCTCATTAGGGCCCTATTCATGAAATTTTATACGTTCATTTATTAAAAATTGTGTTGCGCGACGTCATCGCGGTTGTTTTTAAAACAGTCGTGCTAATAATGGCGCCCTGTGTTATTTTTTACCGGGTCAGTGCGGAAGCACATCACTTTTCTGCGCTGATCCGGGGGTGGTTAGTGTAAATATTTCCCGATCAGCGTGGACCTGATAGGGAAATCCGCGCTGACCGAGAGCAGAATGAGCTTCAAAAAATCCACCCAAACCACCACTTCCCACCATTAAAATGTAGCAAAAACACTTCAAAATGGAGTGCAGGGGGAAATGAGCCTACCTGGTGCAAGCTGCAGGATCTTCAGTGCTCATACGGGATGGAATTTGGTTCGTCAACCTTGTAGCTCCAAAGTTCCAAATGGTAACAATGGTAAAATTTTTTGATTTACCCTCCTATTTATGGTAAAATTTTGGGAATTAAATATTATTTTAATCCATATGGGTTTTTAATAGTGGGTTTTTTCCATATGCTTGGTTCCAACATGGTTTTAAAATGTTTTAATGCATGCTCTCTATATCATTTCGAACAGGTTTACGCACGCAATTTTCCTTGTGCAGATTATCACGCTGGTGGAGTTACAACGGTTTCATACACACTTGGTTCTAGAATGTCGGATTTAAGCTCTTTTTCGACGTGAAATAAGAAAAGATAGCCGAGTCTCCATCTCGACTTGTCAAAATCAAAGAGAGGCAGTCATCTTTTAAATCTCTTTTTCGAACTGTTTAAACTTAAAAAAGATCGTCAGATTTTTGACGTTTCGAATTCGTTAATGGTCATGAAGCGACATGGTTTTGATCGCTTTTTTACTTTTTTGGATCAAAGTCACTACTTACGAAAAGCACTCCTTGGTCATAATGGCCGGGCGGTTCTTTCGAGCATAGTTTTATAATTTTTCGGGCTCGAGAGACACACCTTTACGAAAAAGGACATGCCTGGAGTTTCCTTTTCGCTGTCTTTTCAAACTCTCTAAACATGAAAAGACGTCGAGTTCTTCCTTTGTCAGACTCGTTAAAACTTTAATGACATCAGGTTTTGTCATGATGAAACCTCTCAAGCATATGTTATCCCCGTCAAGCTTTCCATCCAAAAATAGCCGGGGTACTCGCCAGAAATGGTGGGGGAATAAAGGAATCATAATCATCATCGTGTTTGCAGTATGTCGCTCTTGAACATGGCACTTGTCTGCATTTGTGTCTGGGTGGGGACATCTCATCTTGTTTCACATTTGCCTCCGTGGGTTGGGTTATCCTATTTTTCCATTCATCTGCTCATTGCCTTGTCGCTATGACCCCTGATCATTTGACATCAAATACTGCAAAATCCATTGTCGTGCAGCTGATATGTTCAAGAGAAGTTGACCTCTGCAGAATACTCAAACTCCCTCTAATATCTCATGCAAAACATGCTATCCCTCTCTGTCTCGTGTCGTTGATGTTGGAAACATTATGGCCCACCTACGATCAAGATCACTTCCTGTCGACTTCAGTTCATTATCCAGGAAGATGACCTAGAGACTCCCTCTAGGTGCCTTAGAGCCTGCATGCCTCAATGGCAGATTCTTCGTGTTCGACGTGAGGTTTTCATCATTGGCCTCCGATCGAATAATTCTATGGGTGTTCGACACCGGCTCATTGATTCACATGCCGTGGATTGTGCCTATAGTACCTTGAGGACCATCGTCATTATTGGTGGTATCTCTCATGTATGTTAACAATTTTCATCATTGACTGGTAATCAGACGATGTTCTTGCATGTTCGACTTTGACTCCTATATTCATATGCTTAAACTTGTACTTTGTTCGGGTCGCGTTGGAGCGCAAGACCCCGGATTGTGCAGATTGAGATCCGGGTTTCATTTTGTTGATTATTGTAATCACTACATGACTCATTCATTGGATGGTTGTGACAATGCTTGAGTCCATTCATTGATCCTCATTGGATAGCTGCGTCCATACCTGGGGTCTAGTTTTTATGTACTCTGCTATGGATGGCTGCGCCCATACCATGTACATCATGTATTTGAGCTATCAGTTCTACTACGTGCAGGTTCTTCTTGGTGGTGTTCCAGTTCACCCAGTTCCGTAAAGCATTTCATCCCTCCCACTCTCTCGGGCTTCATACTTTAGGGGGCATCTGTTACACAGTAATTTGTCACTGTCTTCCTGTCAGTCTCCCTACTGTGACATGAGACCCAATTCATCATGCTCATGCTCTCTAATGTGTCCAAATGACCCACTTTACCAAAGTTTCCTCTATCATCGCGACTGTTTTAAAAATAAATGCGCTGATGAGCGCTCCTAAACAGACTCAATGCGCTGCCAGCGCGGAAGCACACGCCTTTTCCGCGCTGGTTGAATTTCATGTGACAACGTGTTGATCTTTATGTATGATCATGCTGATATGACTTTCCTTGTTATTCAGCAGTGATGCCAGCGCTCTAGTGCAGTTGTGCACCCGCGATGATCCAGTTTGGGTGAATTTGTTCTATTAGCCGGCCCTCCAGATGACTCCAGACCTGGTTGTTGGCCTTGTAAATGTCGCCCTCCCTTCTCTGGCATGTTTGTTTCATCGTTTGAGCCACCTTCCTTGGAGATAAGCTCATCCTCACACCATTCATGGAGACTCTTTCTCCTATTTAAGCCTCCACCATTGCCATGAGATACTAGTTTTGAAATTGATTGTGTTTAGAGCATTGTTGATAGTGTGTAAGCTTGATAGGTATCTGGTGTGATAAGTGTGGTATTGCTTTAGTGCTTAAGGAAGGTTGTGAAGTGTCTCCATCTTATGTAAACTTGTGTGAGAGAGAGATTTGTCTTGGGATATCTACTTTCAAGGGTGAATGCTTGAAGGACTTGCTATGTGGACCCAACCAGAGGAGGATTTGATGTCAGAACTTGGTTGTATTCTCTTTTGTTTCATTAATAAGATAAATGACTATCATTATGGTTCCACTCATGTATCTTTGATTATGATGTTTGAGTTGTATCTTTTCTGATCGGTACATAGTTGCATTTCCCAGATTTTATGCTTGTATTTGTCTTGTCCTTCGCTTGTGTAGGTGTATGTTCACGGAGATCATGAGGAGCACGACCGGCTGAAGCGAAAGAACGAAAGCAAGGACTCTTCCACGAATATAGGCGTTGGATTCGAGGTAGGCTCTCATCTTGGCCTTTATTTTTGCAATTAGGAACCTGCGTGTTAGCGTGCTTCATTGTTGCTAGACCTCAGTAGGCTAGAGGGATTGCCTTTGTTGGCAGAGGGGATTTACCTACATAACAATCTGTTTCATCTTTCCCACCGTCACGAAATTCTATAGAAAATGAGTTGATTTTAAATCAACGATATCTCCCTCATTCGAACTCCGATTCAGCCATTTTTTTTTTTTTTGAATTTGGGTATTTCTCTGTAAGGAATCCAGATCTTCTATTTGTCTTTAAAAATTTTGTACAAAAGTTTTTAGATTTCCTCTACAAACTCGTAACCCATTTTTTTTGCTTCGAATTCTGTTCTTCAGATACTGTTCACTACTTCGATCAACTCAGCTACGATACCATGTAGAAATTTTTCTATGGATCAGCTAGCTTTGATACCATGTAGAAATTCCCACTGTAGATCAACAAATTATGCAATATACTAAAGAAAAATAACACATCTACTTGTACAACAAACTTGTGGAAGCTTAATAGATTTTGAGAAAGATCGAATAGAACACATATAACTGAGAATGAGAAATCAATCACACATGAACACAGAAGAATACTCTAGGGAACCCTCACCTAAAAACCCCAATCTCTGTATTATCATACAAGTGGAAATATATCCAGATTACATAAAGCTTTAGCTCACAAACTATCCAGCTCTTAGTACAATCTCTTTGGTGCTCATAGATAGTCAAAGGCTTCTCAAAAACTGTCTCCTTTGCCCTGCAAGCCTCCTATTTCCTTGCACAGTTTCTCCTAGGGTCCAATGCTGTCACCTGTGTGAATTCACGTCTTGCACAACTCACCAAACCCATAAATAACTCCGCAATCCTAAAGGAGATAATTCCTTCTATATGGATGAGTTTCCTTTATAGGAAAATTCCTCCAACTAATAGTGCATTGTCCCTTTCTTTAGTATCAACTGGGTCTTTCTCTGAACTGACATGCATGGTTATTTATGACATAATATTCAGTTATCTAGAGAACACTAGTTGCATGCATGAATGCATTAACTGACTGAACTCACAATCAGTTCCTCCAACTATTTGGAACTAATTTACCTAGAATTAAATCAATTAACTGACTAACTTACAACTCAAATACAACTCATCCTTATCTCCTAAATTAAGGGATAACTTCCTAAATCAAAGGCATAATTGTTGCATGTCTTCACAAATACTTCATATTTGATTTTCTCCAACTAATTAACTAAGATAAATTAATTAATTATTTTTCAGACAGCTAGTGAGAATAAATTCGAATTCTAATTCTCAATTTTGATTCAAGGACAAATAAAAAATTGGAATATATCCTAAAATGCTATTTATATAAATATTATTTTTAGCATTTCTATTTTTTCCTATTTTCAACAAAGTTGGAGTATATCCTGAAATGCTATTTATAGAAATGCTATTTTTAACATTTCTTGTTGCTATTTTCAATAACCTCCTCTATCACTTGAAATCCCCTAAACATCCCCATTTCCCTAGCCAAATTAATATTTTCAGTGACACCATCCATAAACTAGATAAATATTAGGGGATATCCAAACTTCTCCCTTGAAATGTGGAGCTAGAGTGTTCCCTTGATGCTCTTGACAATGACTTTCTATATCAACTTAAATATAATAGTGCCTTTTGTACTATTCCAAGTGTTAAGTGACAATCCCTTCTTGTGTGATGATAATCATATTTCTCTTCCCAAATTCCCATTTAGTGAGCTTCAAGAACCAAAGTTTTATCTTTTGAAAATTCAGCCATATGAAAGATCCATTTCTTATACCTCCACTACCCTAATCTAGTTTGTGATAAGTCTTCTCTTAAGGTATTTTGCTGATATAATCTCCTTCCAAGTGGCTTCACCAAACAGTTCCAACCTAGGGGACTTCATTAATAATGACTAACCATGTAACCTTGTTTTTAGAATAGCTCATCCACCCAGTACTCTTAGGCTAGAAATAGAGTTCCACTTAACCCGATAAAATTTTAGATTCTCATGAGTCTCTCAGACCATAGGAGTCTTGGTAAAACTAAGGGGATCTCAGAAATAATGTGTGCCAGAAGGGAAAATAGATGCACCCAATATATTGTCAACAGTTAAAGGACAAATTGAATCAAAGTGAACCTCCTACCCAATGGTGAGTCCAACATTTGAGATTCTTCCAAAATTTAGAGAGTATCCATGTCTAGTAAGGGAAAGGATAGTATGAAGTTTGTGATTCCCATTTGTGTGGCAGCATAGGAAGCTGAATAAAACTAAGTGGATCTTAGAAATAATGAGTGTGAGAAAGGAAAACAGGTGCATCCAATATATTTTCAATTGTTGAAGGACAGATTGAATCAATGCGAACCTCCCACCCAGTGAGAGCCAAAGGGTGAGTCCAACATTTGAGATTCTTCCAAAATTTAGAGAGTAACCTTGTCTAGTCCCCAAAACTCTAGTTGTTAGGCTTCAACCTACATCCAAAATAGGTAAAGCCTTCATGAAGGGGCATGGTGGAGACCGCACCCCGCCCAAAATGTCTGAGTAGTTTAATTTATATCTCAAAAGGTTCCCATGTGAGAAAATAAGAATAGACTTTTGTCCATTTACAATAAATCCAAAAAACTCACTAAAACACGAAAGATGTGGCGTAAAGCCTTCAAGTATCATTCGAAGTGTCACAATATCCTCTACAAGAAAAATGTGAGTGATACTAACCTCCTCTATCATTTGAAATCCCTTAAACATCCCCATTGCCCTAGCAAAATTAATATCTTGAGTGATACCATCCATAAACACTAGATAAATATTAGGGGATATCGAAACTTCTCCCTTGAAATGTGGAGCTAAAGTGTTCCCTTGATGTTCTCCATAATGACTTTCTATATCAGCTTATATATAATCGTGTCTTATGTGAGCCAAGTGTTAAGTGACAATCCACAATCCCTTCCTGTGTGATGATAATCATATTTCCCTTCCTAAATGCCCATTTAATCAGCTTCAAGAACCAAATTTTTATCTTTTCAAAACTCAGTCATATCAAAGATCCCTTTCTTATACCAATCTCCCCTACCCTAATCCAGTTTGTGATAGGTCTTTGCTTAATGTATTTTGCTGATATAATATCCTTGCAAATGGATTCACTAAATAGTTCCAACATAAGATACTTCATTAATTATGACTAACCATGTACCTCTATATTTAGAATCCTCTATCCACCCAGTACTCTTGGGCTAGAAATAGAGCTCTACTTAACGAGATAAAATTTTAGATTCTCATGAGTCTCAAACCATAGGAAGCTGGCTAAAACTGAGGGGATCTTAGAAATAGTGTGTGCCAGAAGGGAAAATAGATGGATCTAATATATTGTCAAGTACTGAAGGACAAATTGAATCAAACTGAACCTCCTACCCAATGCTGAGTCCAACATTTGAGCTTCTTCCAAAATTTTGAAATTAGCCATGTCTAGTCAGGGAAAGGGTAGTATGAAATTTGTGATTCCCATTTGTGTGGCAGCATAGGAAGCTGGCTAAAACTAAGAGGATCTTATAAATAATGAGTGTGGGAAGTGAAAATAGCTACATCCAATATATTTTCAATTGTTGAAGGACAGATTGAATCAAAGTGAAGCTCCCATCTAGTGAGAGCCAAAGGTGAGTCCAACATTTGAGACTCTTCCAAAATTTAGGGAGTAACCATGTCTAGTCCACCAAAATCTTGTTGTTAGGCTTCAACCTACATTCTAAATAGGTAAAGCCTTCATGAAGGGGCATGGTGAAGACACCAAATATCTGAGCAATGTGATTTATATGGTAAGGGTTCCCATGTGAGAAAATAAGAACAAACTTTTGTCCATTTACAATAAATACAGAAACCTCACTCAAACACTGAAAGATGTGTTGTAAAGCCTCTCAGTGTCATCTAAAATGTCCAAATATCATTTACATGAAAAATGTGAGTGATACTAACCTCCATTGTCATTTTAAATCCCCTAAACATCCCCATGGCCCTAGCCAAATTAATATTTTGAGTGATACCATCCATAGCCCTAATAAATATTAGGGAAAATCCAAACTTCTCTCTTGCAATGTGGAGCGAGAGTGTTCCATTGATTCTCTCCATAATGACTTAATATGATCTTATATGTAATAATGGGTTATGTGAGCCAAGTGTTAAGTGAACATCCCACAATCTCGTTGTGTGTGATGTTAATCATATTTCCCTTCCTAAATGCCCATTTAATAGCTTGAAGAACCAAATTTCTTTCTTTTGAAAACTCAACCATATGAAATATCCCTTCCTTATCTTGATCTCTGCTACCCTAAACCAATTTGTGATACGTCTTCTCTTAACGTATTTTTCTGATACAATCCTCTTCCAAATGGCTTCACCAAATAGTTCTAACTTAAGGGACTTCATTAATAATGAATAACCAAATACCTTTGTATTTAGAATACTGCATCCACCTAGTAATCTTGGGATTGAAATAGAGCTCCACTAAACAAGATAAAATTTTAGATTCCCATGAGTCTCGGACCATAGAAGGCTCGCTAAAATTGAGGGGATCTGAGAAATAATGTTTTCGAGAAGGGAAAATAGATGCATCCAATATATTGTCAACTATGATAGGACATAATGAATCAAAGTGAACCTCCTCCCCAATGGCGAGTCCAACATTTGAGCTTTTTCCAAAATTTAGAGAGTAGTCATGTTTAGTCACCTAAAGGGTAGTGTGAAATTTGTGATTCCGATCTCCCTCATAGCATAGGAAGTTTGCTAAAACTAAGAAGATCTTAGAAATAATGTGTGTGGGAAGGGAAAAGAGATGTATCCAATATATTGTCAATTTTTGATGGACATATTGAATTAAGGTGAACCTCCCACCTAGTGAGAGCCAAAGGCTGAGCTGAACATTTGAGTTTCTTCCAAAATTTAAAGAGTAGCCATGTCTAGTCCCCCAAACTGTATTTATTAGGCTTCAAAATACATCTAAAATAGGTAAATCCTTCATGAAGGGGTTTGGTGGAGACCCTAAATGTCTTAGCATTGTGATTTATATCTGAAGGGTTCCCATATGAGAAAATAAGAATAAATGTTTGTCCATTTACAATAAGTCGAGAAGCCTCACTCAAACTATGAAAGATGTGGTGTAAAGCCTCCTAGTGTCATTAGAAATGTCATAGTATCATCTAAAAGAAAACGTGAGTGATACTAACCTCCTCTATCATTTTAAATCTCGTAAACATCCCAATGGTTGTAGCCAAATTAATATTTTGAGTGATACCATCCATAACCAACATAAATATTAGGGGAAATCCAAACTTCTCCCTTGAAATGTGGAGCGAGTGTGTTCCCTTGAAACTCTCCATAATCACTTTCGATATGATCTTATATATATTATTTCCTTATATGAACCAAGTGTTAATTCACAATCCCACAATCTGTCCCATGTGATGATAATCATATTTCCCTTCCCAAATGTCCATTTAATCAATTTCAAGAACCAAAGTTTTATCTTTTGAAAACTCAACCATTTGAAAGATCCCTTTCTTATGCTGATCTCACCTATCCTAATCCAGTTTGTGATAGGCCTTCTCTTAAGGTATTTTTCTCATATAATCTCCTTCCAAATGGATTCACCAAATACTTCTAATTTAAGGGACTTCATTAATAATGACTAACCAAATGCCTTTGTATTTAGAATACTCAATCCACCTAGTACTTTTGGGATGGAAATATAGCTACACTCAACCATATAACATTTTAGATTCGCATGAGTTTTGGACCATAGGAAACTCGCTAAAACTGAGGGGTTCTAAGAAATAATGTGTGTAAGAAGGGACAATAGATGCATCCAATATATTGTCAATTGTTGAAAGATGGATTAAATCAATGTGAACCTCTTGCCCAATGATAAGTCCAAAATTTGAGCTTTTTCCGAAATTTAGAGAGTAGCCATGTCTAATCACGGAAAGGGTAGTATGAAATTTGTGATTCCTGTCTATGTGGGAGCATAAGAAACTCACTATAACTAAGTGGATCTTATAAATAAGGCATGTTGGAAGGGAAAATAGATGCATCCAATATATTGTCAATTGTTGAAGGATAGATTTAATCAAAGTGAACCTCACACCCAGTGAGAGGAAAAGGGTGAGGCCAACATTTGAGATTCTTCCAAAATTGAGAGAGTAGCCATGTCTAGTCCCCCAAAGTATACTTGTTATTTTTAAACCTACATCCCAAATAGGTAAAAATTTCATGAAGGAGCTTGGTGGAGACCCCAAATGTCTCAACAATGTGATTTATATATGAAGGGTTCCCATGTGAGAAATTAAGAATATACTTTTGTCCATTTTCAATATGTCCACAAGCTTCATGAAACGATGAAATATTTGGTGTAAAGCCTCCGAGTGTCATTCAAAATTTTAGAATATCATCTACAAATAAAAGCATGAGTGACGCTAACCTCCTATGCCGTTTAAGATCCCCTAAACATCCCGATGGCCCCAGCCAAATTAATATTTTGAGTGATACCATCCATAACCTTGATAAATATTATGGGAAATTCAAATCTCTCCCTTAAAATGTGGAGCGAGAATGTTCCCTTGATGCTCTCTATAATGACTTTAGATATGATCTTATATATAATATTGTACAAAGAAATCCACTAAAGTTTTGAGATGGAGGAAGGTGCTATAACCTTCAAAATTACTGCAATAAACATTGATTTATATAGGCCAAAATATATCTCATGCTCCATGACTCTTCTACCATATCTAAATAATCTTGTCCCATGAGCTCCAAGAAATATCGAAATATCTCAACTATCAAGTTGAAACGATTTTAATACCAAAAGGATTTCTTCTATAGTGATGATTCTATATAGAGCAACATTTGATTCATTATCCAACATTGTAGGATCTTCCTCTCCACCCCAAAGAATAACTTCAATTCACACCTCATCCCTCGTTGTGAAGAGGTTGTGAGAATAATAAATTTATTTTTTTATGGATATGAGCATATCATAATTTTTTCTTTATGGATCTCAACATCTCTGTTGAAATAATTTCCATCAACCTCCCTCATGCTCCAAATAGTGTTCCTATTATTCCTTTGATTGAAAATGGTGGAAACATTTAGTGTGTAGTTCCCCCTCAAGGATCCAAATAACCCTACTTCTTAATCTACATGTACTCTACTAAATTTCCATAATTCCTTTCTTCCTTTCCTCCATTGTCTTTTATCTTTCTAATTGTTGCATAGTGGGTGGCACTATTGACAGACTCTCTTGTATATCTCAAATATCCTTTATCAATGCCTTTAATTCCTAGTATAAGTTATTCTTTTGATTTATTTCCCATATACACACTTGCCTTTTTAGGTTCTTTAATTTCATAATGATGTTTTCAATGGTTGACAGGTCTGCCTATGTCTCATATGATTTCCATACCCCCATTACTAGTTTATTAAAATCTTCATCCTCGAGCCATCCCCTCTTAATTTGAATGGTATGGCCGTCCTCACCTACTTTGTACACTGTTGAAGGAAAATCCAACAATGATCAGAGATGAAGGTCTTATCGAATCTAGATCTTAAATTCCAAAAAAATTGAAATAGATTTTGATGAACTATAAATATATCTAGTCTCTTTGAGAAAAATGTGAGAACAATTTTTATGTGTATTTAAGTCTGCCTAATTTGGACCCAAAGAGCCATAGAGCCACCAAAAAACCCACATGAATCAATGGCATCCATACATCAATATGCATATACTGACTAAAAATATGAAATGGATCTTCGAGCATCTACCATCATCTTGTGAACAAGTTCTAATGAAAGAACAAAAAAAGTAGAATAGGTTTAGCACGGACAACATTTTGGTGGCATCCTCCAAGAAATGCATATTGAAGGACAAAATATTTATCCTGGTCAAGTCTGAAAGGGTACATTTTCTCTAAGGGCCCGAAAGGAGAGAAATTTGGGATATGAACATCAAATAAACAAATAGAACCATGCAAAAGGTGCCTTCTAGTCTTATTCCCATGAAAATATCTCCTACCATTACCCCTAGTAATGAGTAGTGATATTTTCGATTGATTCTCAACTAATAGAAAGAGACAATGCCTGAAATTTCCCCTTTTTCATGGTGAGGGAGGAGGGATCCATGATAGGGTTTAGCATCGAAATTTCAATATCAGTGTCAACCGAATTAGGAGGGGATGATGCAGGAAGAGGTTTCAATGAATGTGGGAAGGAAAGTAGTGGTGAGGACCATGACATGGTCCATATACGGACGATTCCAAAGGACGAATTATAGAGGTGTCATCATGGGTGGGAGGATGACGGACCGAGATACCTTTCTAAGGAGAAGAAGAGGGAGGAACCTTGCTAACATCATGTAAATTGGGTAAAAGTTTTAAAATTAGAGTCTGTACAAAGAGGGGCATAAGTTTTATTCCCATTGGCCCAAGAAACTAAAAATAGGGTAGGTGAAGAAGGTATTGATTATGAAGGCTTAGAAATAAACATATGCTTAAAAAAAGGGGCTCATGAGAGGAGGTATAAATACCTTGTTCAGATTCCCTTTGTTGTCCACTGTTCATAGGAAAGTGTCTCTCATGGTGCACATTTCTTCCATTTTGGTATAGCTGAGGACATATCTCAAGAAGGTGGCCCATTTTATGACATAACATACATCTAAACCTTGAACAACAGAACATAATGTAGTGAATAAAATGCTAAAGAGTACTTTTCATGTCAAGAAACCCTAATAATTGAGGGGAAAAAACATACCCTAAGTATCTCAAGAATTTTACAAAAATGCTATTACCCTTGGACATTAGAAGCCACCCATGTATATCAATAATTTGACAAAAATGGCAGACATGAGGCCTGCTTAATTGATAGAAAATTTATTTATTAATGCGTTAGAAAATTTGTTCTAATGATTATATTAGAAATTGGTTTTTCTTCAATGTTTAAATATGTTTACAGTCCTTCAATTTAGTCGGTAAGGTTTACCCCTTTCCTTTAATATTCTAATCATCAGTCATTTGCACTAAATGTGTGTCAATTAAGTACCGTGAATGTGTGTCAATTAAGTATGGTGATTAAGCAAAGTTGAAAGAGGCAAGCTTTGTCTCATTTAAGAGTTTTACGAGTGCTACTGATCCGTAGGCATTTGTTTTTCCCGAGTGAGCTTATAGACTTTAGGAATTTTATTTATGGCTTGAAATAACTTTGTATTGAATGTTATGTAGGAATATTAATTCTCATGATCTTTAGCAATTTTATTTATTGCTTGAAATAATTGTGTGTTAAATGTTGTGTAAGACTATTAATTCTCATGATCTTCAAGAATTTTATTTATTGTTTGAAATAGATTTGTATTAAATACTATGTAGGATATTAATAAGGATATGTGAGAATGTTTAATTTTTTTTCATAACTTCAAACACTTCTCATATTAGCACTATCACCTCTAATACATGAGTGATAAACCATTTGTCTATTAACAATTTTTTCAACTCATGTACTTCACAAGTTTTTAGCCCTTCATGTTGCCACTTTGCATTATGCATGAAAGGCCCTTTTAACCATGGTCCTCAACAAAATTTTGAGTTTTAAACCCTAGGCTTGTGAGAATTTATGGTTTTTATTTTGCTGAGTGCTCTTATAACTTTCAAGAATTTTATTTCTTGTTTGAAATAATTTTTCTTTAAATTCTAATCATAAGTATTAATAAGGATATGCTCATAATATATAATTTTTTTTAATAAGTTCCAAACATTTACCATATTAGCATTATCATATTAATACGTGATTGACCTGCTTATTAATAGTTTTTTTGAGGCTCATGTACTTCACAAGTTTTTAGTCTTGGATGTTGCCACTTTGCATTATACATGGAGGCTTCTTTAATCATGGCAGTGATCAAAATCTTGGTTTTTCGACTTCAAGTTTGTGAGAATCTATTTTTTTCCCATGGTATTCATGGTGAAAATCACTATTTAAAGGCATAAAAACTACTGATTAATTTTTCTCTCAATGTTCAGTGGTCCTAATAAATGGTGTCAAAGCTTAGGAAAAAATGAGATGGTTGATGATGATTTGGACCAAGACACAAAATAAATTTGTTTAGTGACCATTGATATCCCAAACAAGTTTTTCTTTAAACACCATCAATTCTATCATTTTGTAATCCTAACAAATATGTGACCAACTAAATTATTGAATAGAAAACTTGCTTTAGTGAAGACTCTTAATTTCTCTAACAACAATATAGATTTTATGTCTAGGAGCCTATTTCTATTAGAGGCCAAGGAACAAACATTGTTCCACTAATTAACCCCTAATTCATGGTTGAATCCAATTTCTATGGACACAAGCATGCTTAAATTACTCATTCTAGAGTTTCCACCCTTTAAGGCTTGTTTCAGCTCCTATGCATCTCCACCTTCATTCAAGCCTTCCATGATACTTGTGTATATAGGAGAGTAATATAGAACTAAAATGTTTGATATAAGAAGGGAACATTATTGTTAGGAAGAACTAAAATACATTGACAACTATGTTGGATTTACTCTAGCCCACCCTTATTTTCTATAAATTGATATATTCTATTAATTCACATTAATATTACATCTTGATAGGCTCCATAAATAGAACCTAAAGGCTTGATTCTTACTAGACTTTGACCCAAAGATGGAATCATTACTGTTAGGTCTCTATAATACTAGTGTAGTTGGGTTGCATAATAATTATAAACAAGCTAATGACAATGGAAAGCAATATTATGATACCTCAATAACAAAAAAAATACTAAGTGGCTCAAAATAATCCATTTTAATCATTGTTCAAGATGGAGAGCCATAATTGGCCCACCTTGCTCATTAACGCTAGGTAGAGGATGATGGAAAGCCTCATGGACATGACCTTCTATATGCTCCATTCTACTTTGAAGGTTCACTAATTTGTGATGGATTCTTTTATGACCTCTTAGTGGATGCCATCATGCACAAAATCCACTATTGGTTCTATGGATATTGTTCATGAACCTTATAGATTAGTTCTTATGGTTGTGCTTGTCATGAGCCAATTTCTCTAAAAAAAAATGAAATTTGTCGAAGGCTCCCATCCTATGTATCAAAGGGAAAAGACATCTCAACTCTAAGTGGATACATCATCATCAGTCATTTGCACTGAGTGTGTCAATTCAGTAGTGTGATTAAGCAAAGCTTAATTAGAAAGACTTTGTCTCATTTCTGGGCTTTACAATGCTACTAATATTTATCCTATGTATCAAAGGGATAAGGAATCTCAACCCTACCTAGATACATCATCAGGAGTCATTTGCATTGAGTGTGTCAATTCAGTAGTGTGAATAAGAAAGCTCAATTAGACAGAGTTTGTCTCATTTCTAGGCTTTACGAGTGCTACTAATCTTTATTTGATATATCAAAGAAAAAAAAAATCTCAAATCTACCTAGGTACATGATCATGAGTCATTTTCACTGAGTGTGTAAATTCAATAGTGTGATTAAGAAAAGTTGAATTACTTCTCATTTCTTTGCTTTACCAGTGCTACTAATATTTAAGCATTTTTTTTGTTGAGTGCTCTTATACTATTTTTTGTTGAGAGCTCTTATACTATGTAGGAATATTAATAAAGATATTCTTAGAATGAAAGGCGTGTTGAATAAAATTTTTAGTTTCGGACTATAGATTGAGAGAATTTATGGTTTTTCTTTTGGTGAGCGATCTTATAAATTTTAGGAATTTTATATCTTTCTTGAAATATTTTTCCATTAAATGTTATTCTTAAGTATTAATAAGGATATTCTCTGAATATTTTTTTTTAATAAGTTCAAACATTTACCATTTTAGCACTATCACTACTAATACATGATTGACTTGTCTCTTAAAAGTTTTTGGAAACTCATGTACTTCACAAGGTTTTAGTCCTTGATGTTGCTACATTGCATTATACATCAAGGGCTTCTTTAATCATGGTAGTGAACAAAATTCCGGTTTTCAGACTTTAGGTTTTTGAGAATGTATGGTTTTTCCAGTGAAAATCATGTTGAAAATTATTATTTAAAGGAATAAAAACTAATGATAAATTTATCCTCCATTGGTATCCTAATCATGGGTGTCATTAGACACCACCTCTTCACTTAGTGTTTTGTGTTCTCAGCAAAAAATGGGATGGTTGATGAATGAGTAGGACCAAAGCACCAAATAAATTTTATTAATGACCATTGAGACCCAGACAACTGTGTCTTTAAAGACCATCACTTCTATCATTTTGTAATCCTAACAATTATGTAACCAAGAAAATTCTTGAATAGAAAACTCTCGTTAGTGAAGACTCTTACATTATTTAACAACAATATAGATTTTATGTTTAGGAGCCTATTTCTATTAGAGGCCAAGTACCACACACTATTCCACCACTTAACCCTTAATTAATGGATGTGTGTAATTTAGATGAATACATACATGCTTAACCGTAATCATCCTTTCAAGTTTGTTCAATCTCTTAAGCATCTCCACCTTCATTCAAGTTTTCCATGAAACTTGTGTGGCTAGGAGATTAATATAGAACTGTAATGTTTGATATAAGAAGAGAACATTATTCTAGGAATAACTGAAATACATTGACAAGTATATTGGATTTATTTTTGTAAATAATTTTTTTCTATTAATTCACATTCATGTTACATCTTGATAGGCTCCATAAAGAAAAAAACATAAAGGCCTCATTCTTATTAGACTTGATGGCCCAAATATGGAAACAAAACCATATTAAAAATAATCTAATGACACTCTAAAGCCATTTTGATAACCCAATATAGCCAAAAAAATCAGAGGTAGCTCAAAACAATCCATTTTCATGATTGTTTAAGATGGAGAGCCAGAATTGGCTCACTTTAGTCATTAACTTGAGCCTCATGGAATTGACATTTTATATGCTCCATTCTACCTTCAAAGTTCACTAATTTGTTCATTTTTGACCTCTCAGTGGATGCCATCATGCAAAAAATCCACCATTGGTTCTATTGGGCCTAAGAATTATCCTTAAAATACATCCACTTTCACTCCATTCAACATCCACTTTCTCTCCATTCACACATTTTCTCACCTCTATTCCACCACCATGTCATCACATTAGCTTCACTTTCACCCTTAAATGGGTTACCATTATGTTTTCCAAAGCATTATTAATTCTTAGTATTTTTAAGAGAATTCGTGGTTAAACTTTAGAAAATAATATCCATATAATTATACCTAACAATTAGAATGAGTTTGTTGACATGTGTATGTAGAAAGGAAGCTTCTAAGGAATGCTTATATGGCACTCTATGTTAAAATTCGAATTTTAGGAGATCATGGACCTCATGGATAAGATCACAGACCTCAAAGAGAAGATCATGGATGTCAGACCAAGTAGTAACTCGTCAACACAAATTGATTTGTATATTACATTACTTTAGGTTGGTCTTTATTATATACATGAGGGAGAGACTATTCACTTCAGCTAATGATGACTGTTGATATTACTTATTATTTATTTACATTCTATTCACCCAATCCTCATGATTAGGTGTCAACATTCCCCGCCTTAATATGAAGGGATGTTGGTGAGTCTAAGCATCATTCTGAACCATTCAAGCTTTTCTCTTCCAAGCGCTTTGGTGAAGATGTCTACAATTTTCTCATTAGTGGAACAATGATGAAGATGGATTGTTTTGGCCTCGACAAGATGTCGAATCAGATCATATTTAGTATTAATGTGCTCTGTTTGATCATGGAACTTTGGGTTCTTTCCTAAATTTATTACAGAGGTATTTTCAATCATGAGTGGAGTTGATTGTACTTGTTTTACCTACAAATCTTCAAGAATTTTCCTGAGCCCCACAATTTCTTTTGTTTCTTTCACTGCTGCCACGTATTCGGCTTCTATTGTGGAATCTGCTAGAACTGATTGTTTGCATGGTCTCTAGGAGACAGCTCCTGATCCAAGACTCATAGCATATCTTGAAGTAGATACCCCAGTTTCTTTGTCTCCATCGAAGTCTGAATCAGAGTCTCCATCAAAGCGAGTTGTCTCTGTGTATAATTGATTCCAAGTCCCTAAGTTCCCTTTAAGTACCTTAGACCTTTTTCATCAGGGACCAATTGTCCTCCAAGGCCTTTTGCATAACTTGGAGAGGATCTATAACAAACGAATGTTTGGTCTAGTAGTAGTTAGGTAGTTGAGACTTCCTACAAGCTGTCTATACTTTGTTGCATCCTCAAATTCATTTCCTTCAATAGATGTGAGCTTTAAGTTTTGTTCCATTGGAGTAGTAAGAGGATTACATTCTGTCATGCCAAACTTGTTCAACAGATCTCCAATGTATTTCTTTTGAGAAATAAATATGGACTTCGGATGTTGGGTTACTTCAATGCCAAGATAGTAATGAACATAGCCCAAATCAGTGATTTCAAAACTTTTCCCCAATTCCTTCTTTATTGATGCAATGTAGCTTTCATTGTTCCCTGTCATCAAAAGATCATCTACATATACCATAGGATATACAACTGTTTTGCCAACTTTCTTGACAAATAAAGTTACATCATCAAGATCATAATGTTTGAAATTGAGTTTCAGAAGATGCTTAGTTAGTTTTTCATACCAGGCTCGCGGTGCTTGTTTGAGGCCATACAAGGACTTCACAAGTTTGCATACTTTATGTTCATTTACTTTCACAACAAATCCTTCAGGCTGGGACATAAAAACATTCTCTTTTAGATCTCTATTCAAGAAAGCAGTATTTACATCCATTTGATGGACTTTCCAACCGTTCTAAGCTGCCAGGACAAATAGTGTTTGGATGGTAGCCCAATTTGCTATGTGGGAAAAGTCTCCTCATAATTTACCCCTTCCTTCTATTCCAAACCTTTTGCCACAAGCCTAGCTTTATGCTTGTCAAGTGAGCCATCAGATTTACTCTTGTTCTTGTAGACCCACTTGCAGCTAATTGGTTTGGTTCCTAATGGAGGATCAACCAGCTTCCAAGTGCCATTCTTTATGAGGGCATCATACTCCTTTTGCATTGCTTCTTTCCATTCATCATGAGAATCAGTTTCTTTGATGGAAGTTGGTTCAAAATCTATAGACAAGTTCAATTCACAATCATAAGAAACATCGATATCAACAAGTGAATTAGAGTCATCTACATCACCTCCATTTTGCTAGTTTGAATTTCTAGTTCCTGTCTTTCCAACCTAACTAGGATGAACACTTTCAAGTGTCTTTGTCAGCCACTTTAGGGGACCTTTCTCAGATGGTCTAGGATACTCCGTTAATTGAGTTGGGATTGAATCAAGATTGAGTCTCCCAATTCTATCAATTACATCACTTAAATCATCATCCGTTGTTGGAGTTTCAGTCGGGGGAGAGTATTCTTCAGAAGAAGATTCCACATGTTGATCTAGTATAGGAATCCCCCCTTCAATATGTGGAATCTGATTTTCAAATTCTTGAAATGATTTCATTTTGCGAATCTATCCAAGCGATCAAGTTGCCGCTCAACAACATTGTCAGATTTGGATGATTCAAGAAAAATTACATCTCTAGATATAACAAACTTTTTATTTTCTTCATCATAGAGGCGGTATGCTTTGGAGGTATTTGAATACCCCAAGAAAATACACTTACGACTTCTAGCACCAAGTTTGTTTCTATGTACCTTTGGTATCAAAGCATAACAGGTGGAACCAAAAATCCTGAGATGTTTGACCGAAGGAACATGTCCATACCACAATTCATATGGAGTCTTGTTTCTAATAGCATTAGATGGACATCTATTCTTTATATATGCAACACATAGAACAACATCAACTGAAAACATTATCTTTACATTTTTTAAGAAGAGCATGGATCTTACCACATTTAAGATTGTCCTATTCATTCTTTTAACTAAACCATTCTGTTGGGGATTATAAGGCACAGTTGTTTGATGTTTGATCCCATGTTGGTGAAGATAGTTTTCAAATTCATTTGATGTGTATTATTTTCCATTATCAGTGAAAATAGACTCAATATGAGATTGTGCATCATTTTCAATCCATTTATGAAAGTTCTTGAATGTTTGAAAAGCATCACATTTGTTCTTCAATAAATAAACCCAACACATTCTGCTGTAGTCATCAATAAATGTCATCGTATATTTATTTCCATTTGCAAAAGGAACAGGCATTGGACCACATAAATCTGAATGAATAAGTTCAAGTTTTCTATGTACTCTTGAATGTGAAACATGAAAGGAATGTTTGCTATGCTTTCCTAGAATGCAAGAATCACATTGCTTAAATTTCCTAGGAATTGTAGGCAAACCAACAACACCATTTTTCTTCAACAAGCCGAGGTTGTCATAGTTCAAATGTCCATGTCTAGTATGCCATAATAAACTTGATGGAAGTGTACCTTCTTCATGATGAGAATTGTATGAGAAATGTTGCGCACGAAAAGAGGTACCTTTCAGCTTGAGAGGCCTTTCTTCTTCTATTCCCCTCATGACAAGTGAGTGGTCAGATGCTTTTTTCACCTCAAGCTTGCCATCAAACATATGAATGGAGTGACCTTTCTTATGGATGTGGACCAAGGGAAACATGTTTCTCTTCACCCATGAGAGATAGATAACATGATGCAAAAGAAAGTCTAGAAGACCAGGTAATTGAAGCCTGATTGTGCCAAGCCCTGATAGCTTGATTTTTGATTAGTTTGCAAAGTATACTGGTCCATCAACATTTTTAGTAAATTCTTCAAAAAAATCTTTTTTATGAGTCATGTGGCAGGTTGCTCCTGAATCAAGCAACCAATCATTTTTCCAAGAAGCAAGTGGAGCATTAGATAAATCTTCATTTATTCCAATATTACATTGTGCCACAATATAGTGAGTGGATTCAAATGCTTTACCTTTGTCCGTATCATCAATTTTACCTTTTTGTTGGTTTCTTTGCTGCTCAATTTTTTCCCATGGTAACTTGCATGTAGAGACATCATGTGATCCATTTCTTTTGGAGTGTATACAACACAAATCTACCTTTTCTCCTTGAGAGTGTCTGCCCCCCCACCTCTGAAATATTTTCCTCTTCCTCTTCGAAAACCTCTTCCTCTGGAAGAATCTTGAGCAGGATTATTTTCTTTATGAGTAAGGCACACAACCTCTTTAGAAGATTTAGGGGTTGTCTTCTTTCCAAAAGCTTTCTCTCTTTCAACAAACTTTTTCACATGAGAGTCAAACATGATATCTTTGAGATTTCCATTTGCTTGCAATGGCTCAAGATAATTGGAGTAAGTAGGATAAAGTGCCTTGAGAAAATAGATAAGAGGAATATCCAATTCAACCTTAGTGGATTTGATATCATGCATTATAGATTTTACTTCGGATGCAAGAGCAAGAGGATCATTATTTTGCAATTCAAGAGTGAAGAGTTTAATCATGAATTGAACAACTTCAAGTGTAGAATGTGAGTCACAGAGTTTTTTTAGCTTTTGTAAGGCTTCAAAAGTAGTTGAAAATGACGAAATATGGCAACTCACCTCTTCATTTACAGATGCTGTGATTAATGCATAAGATTTTCTATTCTTGTTTTCCCAAATGACGAGCTCTTTATCTGAGGTAGGTTGTTCTGGCTCTTTGTCTCCATCTCCAACACACACTCCTTTCCACAACTCATTGAAAACAAGGGTGTGTTTTTATCATCCGGGTCCACTCAGGATAGTTCTCCTTGCCAGTGAGAACTATTCTCACAATGGATATGTTTGAATGCATTGTAAAATCTTGTACTGTAAAAAAAATATACTTCTGTTGGCAAAAATGTGCTTCAGAATAATACATCCTTATTCTTCGTTCTTGATTAGGTAAAATTTTTATTTTATATACAAAGAGTAAAACTATATTCTATATAGAATGTCAACAACTCAAACGCCCATCATAACTTGAATTCTGATGTAATTGAAATTTGTCAAAAAGAATGGATGGATGTTTTTCTCATAAACGAATGGTATCAAAGCATTCAATTTTCACCGCACGCAGGTGTGCTTATCATACTTTATAATCACGCTCTTAAATAAATCTTAATGAAATAAATCTTAAAAAAATAAATCTTTATAAAATAAATCTCTTCACCACATGCATATATGAGAAATCTGGTAATACTGATTTGTCCAAGAACAAACCCAAGCCTCTGATGATGTCCAAGATACCAGCAACAAAGCTTTCAATGTAGTAGCCACACCATGCTCTCAACACAATAGCTATACCATGCTCTCAACGCAGCAGCCACACCATTCATGCAGTAATTCAATAATTCTCTCAACGCAGCAACGTGGAATGAGGAACCGTTCAACACTCCATCGTGACACACAACAGAGATGGCCTTCAGTCCACTCAGAATAGTTATGCAACAATACAATTATGCAATGGGTGCAAAAAAATTATGCAGTGGGTGCAAAATAATTATGGAGCAATACAATTATGGAGTGGTTATAAAAAATACCACATGGATAGTATGGCAAAGAGCCCAAAGAGTGCAGATAATATAGGGATATAATATGGCAGAAAACTGATACAAGGAGTTACAACACAAAAACTAATTTTGGGAGCTGGTTCTGATACCATGACAGACCAAGCAATAACTCCTCAACAGAAATTGATTTGTATATTACATTCCTTCAGGTTGGTCTTTATTATATACATGAGTGAGAGACTGTTCACTTCATATCCCAATGACTGTTCATATTACTTATTATTTATTTACATTATATTCACCCAATCCCGATGATTAGGTGTCAACAATGGAGGATAGGGTTATGTGTCACCATTGGTTGAGAAATATGTGGATCAAAGGAGGGAATAGTGGATCATCATTATGAGTTTTTTTTATCTCATATTGTTGTATAAATAGGAGTGTATCTTCTTCATTTGTAATATTAGTTTTCCTTAAAATCTAGAAACTTAGTCCTTCATTTGTAATTTTAGCTTTTAATATCATTGTAATGGAGATTTAGAATATCTTGGAATGTAGAACGTGGAGCTTGTAATTCAAATTTGCAATTGATGATAAATAAAGTGGAATTGATTTTCTTCTACATTTGACTTCTTTGTAGGTGTTCCTGGGGATCTATGGAGGGCCCGCATTGCCTCACTTGCATACTTGTTTTGGTATAGTAAGCTTTCATTTATGTTTTTAATTTCACTAGTTTAAAGATCTTGATGATGGAAATATAAATGAATAGTCTCTTGTAAGAGAGATTTAATATTTCCTGTAATCAATTTGAATTATGTTTAAATGCCTTCATTTCTTAGTTTATTGATTTATATGGTTAGAAATATTAATGAATAGACCTCCTGTAAGGGAGCTTTGGTATTTCTTCACCTAGCTTAATTTAGTTTGTCTCTAAGTACACGTACGGTGAATGTACCTTGAAGTTTTACTTTCCTGGGTTGATAGTAAATGGAACTCTAATTTGCATCTGCATTTTAGAACCAACATTTTGGTGCTGTTGTCAGGGATCGAACCTGGGTCACCCACGTGACAGGCGAGAATTACTCACCATGTCGCTTGTTCATCAGATCTTCTGAGTATTCAACAACAACAAATTCATTCATACTTAGAAAGATGTGTGCGGGGCATCTTGACTCTCATCCATATCAATGATGGGAGATCTCATGTTGACTAGAGGCATCCATCAATGGCCACTAAGTTAACAATTTCTTGTTATGTTCGACACCGAAACACTTATTCACATGACATGAATTGTGCCAATGAGCATTGAAGACATGAAGACCAATCATTTTGTAGCAAAGGAAGCATAATTACATTCATTACTTTTCAGTTGTTGATGTAAATGACTTGAGGAGAAGTCAATAAACAATGATGGGGGGAAAGTGTAAATTCTAAATTTTGTATACCTTCCAAGGCCTATAAATTTTCAATAGCAAATTCCGAACATTCAACAAAAGATCCAAAAACAGATTTAGCAGCAGATGCAACGACAATAAAAGATTCACTTTTTCGACTTCATCCACCATTTTCACAACCAAGTAAAGAAGACTATGATTAGAATTTTCCAGCCACACATGCACAGCTCTCATCCATTTTTTAAAGGGTAAGTTGAGGTATGATATTTTCTAACTTTTAACCATTTAATTCCTTGAAAGCTAGAATGATCATTTTTGGAAAAAACTTCCTTTCCTCATTTCATAAAATTGGCAAAACTATCAGCTTGTCGAGGAAGGATACATTTACATTCATACTTTGTCACCTTCATATTTTTCCATATTCATATATCACATTCTAAAACCAACATACTTTCAAAATATATTTCATATTAGATCATCATGAGCATAAAAATGGCTTTGTAAAAAGTATTTAAAAGTTAATTGGATGCCAACACAATCATGGTTGTTACACAAGAACCAACCATGATGCATTCCAACAAAAAAGCTTCGCAATAAAAAACAAATTATCAACATGCAAAGATCATACATTAAAGTTGAATGCAACAAGCAAAATATGGTTGAAACACAAGAACCAACCAAGTTGCAACTCATCAAAAACACTTTGCAAAAAATAAGTAAATAATATCATGCAAAGTTTAAGCCAAAGCTCAAGTATCAAAAGTAAATTAATATATTTCATGAGGAAATGCAATACCTTTAGTTTTGGGGTATGTTGGGCCTAACAATTATCCTTAAAATACATCAACTTTCACTCTTTTCAACATCCACTTTCTCTGCATTCACACATTTTCTCACCTCTATTCCAGCACCATGTCATAAAATTAGCTTCACTTTCTCTGAATTTGAGGAGACCATGGACCTCATGGATAAGATGACGGACCTCAAGGACAAGATCATGGAGGATCGGGTTATGTGTCACCTTTGGTTGAGAAATATGTGGATCAAAGGAGGGAATAGTGGATCATCATTATGAGTTTGTTATCTCATCTTGTTTTATAAATAGGAGTGTTATCTCCTTCATTTGTAATCTTAATTTTCCTTAGAATTTAGAAACTTAGTCCTTTATTTGTAATTTTATATTTTAGGATCATTGTAATGGAGATTTATAATCTCTTGGAATGTAGAACTGGGAGCTTGTAATTGCAATTTGTAATTGATGATAAATAAAGTGGATTGGATTTTATTCTACATTTGACTTCTTTCTAGGTGTGCTTGTGTAGCTATGGAGGGGCCCCATTGCCTCACTTGCATACTTGTTTTGGTATAGTAATCTTTCATTTATGTTTTTAATTTCACTAGTTTAAAGATATTGATGCTGGAAATATAATTTAATAGTCTCTTGTAAGAGAGATTTAATATTTCATGTAATCAATTTGAATTATGTTTAATTTCCTTCATTTCTTATTTTATTGATTAATATGGTTAGAAATATTAATGAATAGACGTCCTATAAGGGAGCCTTGGTATTTCTTCACCTAGCTTAATTTAGTTTGTCTCTAAGTCCACATATGGTGCATGTTCCTTGAAGTTTTACTTTTCGAGGTTGATAGTAAATGGAACTCTAATTTGAATCCACATTTTAGACCCAAAAGGTTCTATTGGAGATCTTTCATGACCCTTATAGCTTAGTTCCTAACCTTGTGATTCTGAGCCAGTTGCTTTAAAAAAAAATTAATTTGCCCCCACACTATGTGTCAAAGGGAAAAGGCATATTGACTGTATTTGGATACATCATATGAGTCACTTGAAGTGAGTGTATCAATTAAGTAATGTGATTAAGTAAAGTTGAAATATATAGGGTTTGTCTAATTTCTAGGCTTTACGAGTGCTATTAATCTTTAAGCAATTTTTTTTTTGCTTAGTGCTCTAGTAATATTTAAGAATTTTATTTATTGCTTGAAATATTTTTCTATTAATTATATTTAGGACTATTAATAAGGATATTATGACAATTTGTAACTCATTTTTGATAACTTAAAAGATTTCTCATATTAGCACTATCACCTCTAATAAGTGAGTGATAAACTACTTGGTTATTAATAGTTTTTTAACTCATGTACTTCACAAGTTTTTAGCCCTTGATATTTCCACTTTGAACTATGCATGAATGGTCTTTCTAACCATGGTAGTGAATAATTTTTTTGGTTTTGGAATATAGGTTTGTTAACATTTATGGTTTTTCTTTTACTGAGTGATCTTAAAACTTTTAGGAATTTTATTTCTTTCTTGAAATAATTTTCTATTAAATGCTATTCATAAGTATTAATAAGGATATTCTGAAAATATTTAAAAATTTTAATAACTTCAAACATCAACCATATTAGCAGTATCACTAGTAATTCTTGATTGACCTGTCTCTTATCTCTTAACAATTTTTTGAAACTCATGTACTTCACAAGGTTTTAGTGCTTGATGTTGCTACTTTGAATTATAAACCAAGGGATTATTAATCAGTGTTTTGAATAAAATTTTGGTTTTTTTTACTTCATGTTTGTGTGAATTTATGGTTCTCCCAATGAAATTCATGTTGAAAATAATTATTTAAAGGTAGAAAAACAACACATAAATTCATCCTCCATTGGGATCCCAATCATGGGCATCTTTAGGAAACACCACTTCTCTTAGTGTTTTGTGTTCTAGTATCAAAGCTCTAGAAAAAATAAATTAGATGGTTGATGGATGATTGGGACAAAAACTAAAAATATATTTTTTTTAGTGACCATTGAGATCGGAGACAACTGTGTCTTCAAACACCATTACTTCTATCATTTTGTAATCCTAACAATTATGTAAGAAAGAAAATTCTTCAATATAAATATTGTTTTAGCTAAGACTCTTAATTTGTCTAACAACAATATACATTTATGAGCCTATTTCTATTAGAGGCCAAGATCAAGGCATTGTTCCACCAATTAACACTCAATTGAGGGAGGAGTGAAATTTTGATGGAAACAAGCATGCTTAACCCTACTCATGCTAGAATTCTCATCCATTAGGATTTGTTCAAGCTACTAAGAATCTCCACCTTCATTCAATTTTGCATGCAACTTGTGTGTCTAGGAGATTAGTATAGAACTACAATGTTTGATATAAGAAGGGAAAATTATTCTTAGGAACAACTAAGGTACATTGATAAGGGTGGTGGATTTACTTTCCCTCACTCTTATTTTATATAAATGTAAATGTTCTATTAATTCACATTCAAATACATAATGATAGCCTCCAGAAAACAAAGCTAATGGCCTAAATCTTATTAGATTTGATGGCGCAAAGATGGAAACAAAACCATATTACAAATAATATAATGACACTAGAAAACCATTTTCTATAACCCAATATAACTAAAAAACCAGGGAAGCTCAAAATAAACCATTTTCATTCTTCTTCAAGATGGAGAACTAGAATTGGCCCACCTTGTTCATTAAATCAAGGAAGATGATGATGGAAAGGCTTATGGACATGAAATTCGATATTCTCCTTGTACCTTCAAGGTTCATTAATCTATTTTGGATTAATTTTTAACCTCTTAATGGATGGTATCATGCACAAAATCCAGCATTGGCTTTGTTGTAGATAGTTCATAAATATTATAGCTTAGTTCCTGTCCTTGTGATTGTCTGGAGAAACTTGCTCTAAACTCTCATCCGATGTATCGAAGGGAAAAGGCATGAATGTTGTACCTGGATACATAAACATTAGTGATTTACACTAAGTGTGTCAATTTAGTAGTTCCATTAAGAAAATTTTAAATAGACATACTTTGTCTCATTTCTCTTTAATAATTTTACATTTATTTTCTCAATGCTCTTAGAATATTTAGGAATTTTATTTATTTCTTGACTTAATTTTGTATTAAATGCAATATAGGAGTATTATTAGCTATATTATGAGAATGTTTAACTTTATTTTAATAAATTTAAACATTTATCATATTAGCACTATCACCTCTAATACATGAGTGATAAACTACATGTCTATTATTAACACTTTTTTACACTCATGTACATCAGAAGTTTTTAGCCCTTGATGTTTCCACTTTCTATTATGCATGAAAGGCCTTTTTAACCACAGTGGTGAATACAATATTGGGTTTTGGACTCTAGGTTTGCGTGAATTTATGGTTTTTATTTTAGTGAGTGATCTTATAACTTTTAGGAATTTTATTTCTTTCTTGAAATAATTATCCTTTAAATGTTATTCATAAGTATTAATAAGGATATTTTTAGAATATTTATATTTCTTTTATAGCTTCAAACATTTACCATTTTAATACTATCTAGTAATATATGGCTAACCTATCTATTAAATTTTTTTTGAAACTCATGTACTTCACAAGTTTTTAGTCCTTGATGTTGCCACATTGAATTATACATCAAGTGCTACTTTAATCAAGGTAGTGAACAAAATTTTGGTTTTTAGACTTGAGCATTGTGAGAATGTATGTTTTTTCCAATGAAATTCATGTTGAAAATCATTATTTGAAGGCAGAAAAACTACTCATAAATCGATTGTCCATTGGGATCCCAATCATGGGTGTCTTTAGACACCCCCACTTCTCTTAGCGTTTTGTGGTCCCTAATAATTGCTATTAAAGATCAAGAAAAAATGAGATGGTTGATGAGTGGTTGAGGCCAAAACACCAAATAAATTTGTCTACTAACCATTAAGATCCCAAACAATTGTATCTTCAAACACCATCACTTCTATCATTCTGTAATCCTATCAATTATGTAACCAATATAATTGTTGAATAGAAAACTTTCTTTATTGAAGACTCTTACATTCTCTAAAAAAAAAATAGATTTTATGTTTAGGATCCTATTACTATTAGAGACCAAGGGCCAGGGATTTTTACACCATTTAAGCCTTAATTAGGGGCTTAGTGAAATTTCCATGGACACAAACATGCTTAACCCTACTCATCCTAGAGCTCTCACCCTTTCATGTTAATTCAAACTCCTAAGCATCTTCACCTTCATTAAAGCTTCACATCAAACATGTTTGGGTAGGAGATTAATATATAATCATAATTTTTTATATAGGAAGGGAACATGATTCTTAGAGAAACTAAAATACATTGACAAGTATGTTGGATTTACCTTCCCCCACCCTTATTTTTTGTAAATAAAGATGTTCTATTAATTCACATTGATGTTACTTTCTCATATGATACATAAAAAACCCTAAAGACCTCATTCTTATCAGACTTGATGGCCCAAGGATGGAAACAAAACCACATTACAAAAAATATAATGACACTAGAAAGCCATATTCTAATAAACCAATATACACAAAAAATCCCAAGTAGCTCAAAATAGTCCATTTTCATCAATGTTCAAGACAGAAGGCCCCAATTATCCCACCTTTCTCACTAATAAGAGGAAACTGATGATGGAAAGCCTCATGGACATGACCTTCTATATGCTCCATTCTACCTTCAACATTCACTAATCTGCTAGTTTTTAACCACTAAGGGTATGCCATCATGCACAAAATCCACCATTGGTTAAGTTGGAGATTGTTCATGAAGATTATAGCTTAGTTACTATCCTTATTCTTTTTCCGAGCATGTTTCTCTAAAAGAAATTGTAATTTGTTGAAATTTCTCATCCTGTGTTTAAAAGGGGAAAGGAATCTCTATTTTACCTTGACACATCATCATTAGTCATTTGCATTGAGTGTATCAATTTAGTTGTGGGATTAAGAAAAGTTGAAACAGATAGGCTTTGTGTCATTTTTGGGATTTTATCGTGCTACTAATCTTTCATTAATTTTTTTTTGCTAAGTGCTCCTATAATATTTAGGAATTTTACTTATTGTTTGAAATAATTTTGTATTAAATGCTATTTAGGATGATTAATAAAGATATTCTCAAAATTATGAGAAACGTTTTTTGGCGTAAATCACATGATAGAACATTTTTCGACGTGTTTCGAACCAATGAGTGTGGTTCATCGTTAGGACAAGTTGAAGAACCAAATCATGGTTGCATATTAAATAGGGAGAGCAGATCATCCAATGGCTAGGTTTGACTAAAAAACTACTGTATTGAAAAAATGGCTATATTAGGTCAGACGAGATAAACGACTAAGATTGAGCAAGAATGGCTAGATTTGACTATTCAACTTGTTTAATTATATACTTATCATATGTTATTTAAGTGAAAAGTTAACCATATTTGAGTTAATAATAATATTAGGGAATATTTATATTAAAAATTGCTAGAAATAATATATCTATGGACAATAATTGAAAGGGCTTAATAATAACTAATAATAATTAATATTATACTATTATTATAATAATTTTATAGTATTACTATTATTATTAATGTCTTGTGTAACTAATTAATATAAATTTGATAGTTCTTTGGATATTATTAAGTGTAAGGATTTAACATTATCTAATATAATCTTAATTATCGTTATATTATATATACTAGACCCCTTTAGATTAGTCATGAAAAGGGAATGTCTATACTAATATTTAACATATATTAAAAATAATATTCGATATGATAATGGTATTATTCCTACTATCAATGGTTAGGGTATCAATTTATTAGTAATCAAATAGGAACGAGTATTACTAGTTCTAGGGAAATTAGTAATTGTAAGGGTTTATTGTATTGTTATCATTAATATAATAGTGTTATAATAATAGTATTTAATTAAGAGATGGGTAAATAATTAATATAAATTTATTAGTAAAGTTGTCTACTTGGAACATAAATTTGCTATTTAAATATCTTATACCATATAATCTAACTCTTTAAGAAAGGTATGAAAAGGATTATAAGAAATCAAGGAAGATTTCCAAAGAGGATCAAAGAACAACGGCTAAAGAAAGAAGGTTAAAGGATATCAAGGGGAAATCTCTAGAACAAGCTTTTAAAAGAGGGAGGGGAGGAAGGGGAGGAAACAATAGGCGGTGAGGGCCGGGACCCAACAACTACCAATGTAGTGATCTTAATAATCAAGATTTAAGTTTGTATATAATAATAATAATAATAATATAATAATAACGTAGCATTAATTACTGAAAATAAAATCAATGATATATTTATTAATAATAATTACAACAATAGTGGTAACTTATTTCTTTGTGATAATAATAATAATAACCAATATTAATAATTTATCACTTAATAAGATTAATAATAAGAATAAGTTATCGATTCTTAATAGCCATAGTAATTTAAAATATTTAAACAAATTTGAAAGAAACAACAATTTTATATTTAATAAGAATTGTGATAATAATAATATTAATCCTCCCTCCCATAATAATAAAGTTATTAATTTATCTAGTTTCTCCTTTCTCCATTCTATTTTAAGCTTTTGGGTAGAGATTTAAATTTTTCCCTAGCCCCTAAGAAGATCTTGATAAATGACAATATTTGTGACATAGAATTCAGGATTAGAGGTTTACCAGATAATGTTAAGGACACTATTATACAAGATTGCGCCTTGGTCCTTAGAAAGGCAAATCCCCCTCAGAGCAAACTTAGCAAGGAGAATTTATGGCCCTTAGATCCTTAAACTAGAACAAAGATATCATTGTTCTAAAATCCAACAAAGGAGGGGCTACTCTCATTCTTGACAAAAAGGATTACCAGAAGAAGATGTTAGATCATATTTATAATAGTGGAAGCTATAAAAAGCTTCCCAAAAACCCTCTTAAGAAGACTTATAGGACTGTGGCTTTTGCCATCAAGTCCATTATCTCAGTGAGTTCCCTTCACCATAAACTCATTAAGAGCAATCCTATTACTCTACTTATGTATGGGCTACCTAATATTCATAAAGAGGGTGCTCCCCTAAGATCCATTGTCAACGCCATTGGTGGTCTGACCTACCTTCTAGCTAAATTCCTTGGCTTAAAGCATAAACCCTTAGATGTCCGTACAGAGTCCTTCATCAAAGACTCTTCTTATTTTATTTAACAGCTCAAGGAAAGAAAGCTTGACCCTGGGGATATTCTTGTTAGTTTTTATGTAGTCTCCCTTTATAGTTGAATCCCTATAAATGAGGCCATAGAAGTGATCAACCGCCTAATGGATCTTGATATAGCTTGGTTAGTTGAGATTTGTCTTAGTTTTAAGGGATAGTTCTTTGAGCAAACCGATGGTGTTGCCATGAGCTCACCCTTATCCCCTGTGATTGCTAATCTTTTTATGGAAGATTTTGAATCCAAGGCTTTGAACTCGACCCACCTCCTACCTAAACTTTGGAAAGGATTTGTAGATGGCGCTAATGTCATCTGGTTGCATGGCCAAGAGGAGTTAGATCTCTTCTTTCATCATCTCAACAGTCAATTCGTCACCATTAAGTTGAACATGGAATAGGAAGCCAATGGTTGGCTCCCTTTCCTTGATATTGTTATTTTTAAGAATATTGATGGTTCACTCTCCCGCCAAGTGGTTCAGAAGAAAAAACATACGGAGTAATATCTTCATGCCAGTTCCCATCATTTAGCAGCTCAAATGTTGGGTGTTCTCAACACACTCGCTACTCGTGCCCTAAGGGTCTCTAATGAAAAAGCTTCGATAAAAAGAAGTCCCATCTCCTTAATGTCTTTATTGACAATGGTTATAGCAGATACCTAGGTCAGAAGGCTTTCCTCAAAGCTTCCAAAAATTCGGTAGTTAAGTAAGAACCTAAAGAACTTGTCCGAGGGGTCCATCTACTATTTGTTTAAGGGATTACTAATAAGATTGCGAGGATTCTTAGGAAGCATAATGTTCCCTCAACCTTTAGACCCCTTAACACCATTCGTAAATTCCTCCGATGAGTGAAGGATCCTATCGACCCTAAGGACATGAAGGGGGGTCTATATTATTCCTTGTTCCTATGGGACCCCCTATATTGGTGAGACTAGGCACTCCATTAATCAAAGAATTAGTGAGCACGCAACTGATCTTAAACATAGGAGAACCAAGTCTTCCACACTAGTAGAGAATGCGGAGAAGACCAAGCGTCATGTCTACATTGAGGAGGCCAATGCTATTGCTAGAGTTTCATAGTCCTATCACTGAAAATTTAGGGAAGCCATTGAAATTGAAAGAGGACCAAGCAATCTCAATAGAGATGATGGCTGGAAGATCAGTTGTTGTTGGGTCCCGGCCCTCACCTCCTAGTCCTTTCCTCCCATTCCTCCCATCCCTCTTTTAATGGCTTGTTCTAGAGATTTCCCCTTGATATTGTTTAACCTCCTTTCTTTAGCCATTGTTCTTTGATCCTCTTTGGAAATCTTCCTTGATTTTTTATAATCTTTTTCATACATTTCCTAAAGGGTTAGGTTATATAGTATAAGATATTTAACTCGAAAATTTATGTTCTAAGTAGACGTCTTTACTAATAAATTTATATTAATTAGTTATCCATCCCTTAATTAAATACTTCTATTATAACACTATTATATTAATAATAACAATACAATAAATCGTGACAATTACTAATTTCCCTAGAACTAGTAATACGGGTTCCTATTAGATTACAAATAAATCGATAGCCTAACCATTGATAGTAAGAATAGTACCATTATCATATCAAATATTATTTTAACTATATGCTAAATATTAGTATAAGATATTCCCTTTTCATGACTAATCTCAAGTGATATAGTATATATAATATAATGATAATTAAGATTATTTTAGTTAATGTTAATCCTTACAGTTAATAATATCCATAGATATATTAAATTTTATATTAATTGGTTACACAAGACATTAATAATAAGATTAATACTATCACATTATAATAATAATAATATAATATTAATTATTATTAGTTATTATTAAACCCTTTCAAATATTGTCCCTAGATATAATTATTTCTAGAAATTTTAAATATAAATATTCCCTAATATTCTTATTAACCTCAAATATGGTTAATTTTTCACTTAAATACATATGATATAGTATAATATAATTAAACAAATTGAATAGTCAAATCTAGCCATTCTTGGTCGATCTTAGCCATATATCTAGTCTGACCTAATATAGCCATTTTTCAATATAGATGTTTTTTAGTCAAACCTAGCTGTTGGATGATTTTCTCTCCCTATTTAACATGTAGCCATGATCGGGTTCTTCAACTTTTCCTGATGATGAACCACACTCCTTGGTTTGAAACACGTCGACAAATGTTCTATCATGTGATTTACGCCGAAATTGTTTTCTCACAATCTTGATATGGATCACAGAAGACTCAATTCAACAATATTCTCAGAATATTTAATTATTTTTAATAACTTCAAACATTTATCATATTAGCACTACCACATCTATTACATGAGGCTAAACTACCTATCTATTAACAATTTTTTCAGCTCATGTACTCCACAAATTCCCTTTATGTTCCCATTTTGCATTATGCATTGAAGGCCTTTTTAACCATGGTGGTAAATAAAAATTTGTGTTTTGGACTGTAGGATTGTGAAAATTTATGGTTTTGATTTTGGTGATTGATATTATAAATGATAGGAATTTTATTTCTTTCTTGAAATAATTTTTAGTTAAATGATATTTATAAGTATTAATACAGATATTCATAGAATATTTAAAATTTAGAATAACCCCAAACATTTACCATATTAGCACTATCAATACTAATATAGGTAATAGTTTTCTGAAATTCACGAACTTCTCAAGTTTTTATTCCTTGATGTTGCCACTTTTCATTATACATCAAGGGCTTCTTAATCATGGTAGTGAAAAAAATTTTGGCTCTTTTTTTAAGGTTTGTGAAAATGTATGGCTTTTCCCATGACATTCATGTTGAAAATCACTATTTAATGGCAAAAAAACTACTAATAAGTTTATCCTCCATTTTCACCCCAATCGTAGGCGTCTTTAGACACCAACACTTCTCTTAGTGTTTTGTAGTCCCTAATAACTAGTATCAAAGCTTAGGATAAAATGAGATGGTTGATGAATGATTGGCGCCAAAACACCAAATAAATTTGTTTAGCGACAATTGAGATCCTAGACAATTGTGTCTTTAAACACCATCATATCTACCATTTTGTAATCCTAAAAATTATGGAACCAAGAAAATTCTTCAATAGAAAACTTGCTTTAGTGAAGACTCTTCAATTCTCTAACAACAATATAGATTTTATTTTTAGGTTCCTATTACTATTAGAGGCCAAACAATAGGCATTGTTCCACCAATTAACCCTTATTTCAGGGTTGACTACAATTTCAATGAACCCATACATGCTTAACCCTACTCATCCTAGAGCTCTCACCCTTTAAGGTTTGTTGAAGATCATAGGCATCTTCACCTCCATTCAAGTTTTCCATGAAACTTGTGTGGTTAGGAGATTAATATAGATATAATAAGGGAACATTATTCTTAGGAGCAACTCAAGAACATTGACATGTATGTTTCATTTATTTATGTAAATCAATTTTTTCTATTAATCCAAATTCATGTTACATGGTGATAGACTGCATAAAACAAACCTAAAGGCCCAATTCTTAGTAGACTTGATTGTCAAATAAGGAAACAAAACCACATTACAAACAAGCTAATAACACTCGAAAGCCATATTCCGATAACACAATATAACCAAAAAAATCTCAAGTATCTCAAAAAAATCCATTTTCAGGATTGTTCAAGATGGAGAGCCATAATTGGCCCACCTTGCTCATTAACTCGAGGCAAAGGATGATGGAATGCCTCATGGACATGAAATTCTATATGCTCCATTCTACCTTAAAGGTTCACTAATATGTCATGGATTCATTTTTGACCTCTAAGTGGATGCCATCATGCAAAAAAAAATTTCATTTGTTGTGTTGGAGATGGTTCATGAACCTTATATCTTTATTCCTACCCTTTTGCTTGTGGGAAGCTAGTTTCTCTAAAAAAATGTAATTTGGTGAATGCTCTCATCCTATGTATCAAAGGGAAAAGACATCTCAACTCTACTTAGATACAACATGGTGAGTCATTTGCACTTAGTGTGTCAATTCATTAGTGTGCTTAAGAAAAGTTGAAATAGACACTCTTTGTCTCATTTCTGGGCTTTAGCAATGCTACTAACCTTCAAGCATTTTTTTTTTTGCTAAGCGGTCTTATAATTTTTAAGAATTTTATTTATTGCTTTAAATAATTTTCTGTTAAATGCTATGTATGACTTTTAATAAGGATATTCTCATAATGTTTAACTTTTTTTAATAAGTTCAAAGATTTCTCATATTAGAACTATCACCTCCAATGAATGACTTATAAAGTACCTGTCTATTAATTTTTTTTTGAATTGATGTACTTCACATGATTTTATCCCTTGATATTTCCACTTTTCATTATGCATGAACAACCTTTTTAACCATGGCGGTGAATAAAAGTTTGGGTTTTGGACTATAGGTTTGTGAGAATTTATGGTTTTTATTTTGGTGAGTGATCTTATAACTTTTAGGAATTTTATTTATTTCTTTAAATAATTTTCCATTAAATGCTATTCATAATTATTAATAAGGATATTCTCACAATATTTAAATTTTTTAATAAATTCAAATATTTACCATATTAGCACTATCACTACTAATAGATGACTGACCTCTCTCTTAATAGTTTTTTGAATCTCATGTACTTCACACGGTTTTAATCCTTGAAGTTTTACTCTGCATTATACATCAAGTGATTCTTTAATCATGGTAGTGAAAAAAATTTTGGTTTTTGGACTTGAGGTTTTTGAGAATATGTGTTTTTTCCAACAACATTAATTTCGAAAATCATTTTTAAGGGAAGAAAAACTAACGATAAATTTATGCTCCATTGGGATCCAAATCATGGGTGTATTTAGAAACCAACACTTCTTTTAGTGTTTTGTGTTTTGGTATCAAAGCTCGGGAAAAAAAATGAGATGGTTTATAAATGATTGGGACGAAAACTCCAAATAATGCTTTTTTGTTACCATTGAGATCCTAGACAAGTGTCTTTAAATACACTTCTACCATTTTGTAATCCTAACAATCACGTAACTAAGAAAATTATTCAATGGAAAACTTGCTTTAGTGCACACTCTTACAATCTCTAACAACAATATATCTTTTATGATTATGATCCTATTACTATTAGAGTTAAAGCACTAGGAATTTTTCTACCAATTAATGCTTAATTCAAGGAGGAATGAAATTTCCAGGGACACAAACATGCTTAACCCTACTCATCCTAAACACCTGTTAGGGTTTGTTCAATCTCTAAAGAATCTCCACCTTCATTCATTCTCTAACAACAATATATATTTTATGTTTAGGAGCATATTACTATTAGAGGTCAAGCTCTAGGCATTGTTCGACCAATCAACCCTCAATTAGGGACTAGTGCAATTTCGAGGGACACAAATATGCTTAACCCTACCTTTCGTAGACACCGTTTAGGGTTTGGTCAAGCTCCTAAGAATCTCCAACTTCATTCAAGTTTTCCATGAAACTTGTGTGGCTAGGAGATCAATATAGAAATCTAATTTTTGATGTAAGAAGGGAACATTACTCTTAGGAAAAACTGAAATACATTGAAAAATATGTTGGATTTACTTTCCCTCGCCCTTATTTTGAGTAAATCAAAATTTTCTATTAATTCAAGTTCATGTTACATAGCTATAGGCTCCATAAAAGAAACCTATAGGCCTTATTCGTATTAGAGATGGCCCAAAGATGGAAAAGAAACCACATTACAAACAAGCTAATGACACTAGAAAGGCATATTCTAATAATCAAGTATAACCAAAAAATTCCAAGTAGCTCAAAACAATCCATTTTCATTATTGTTCAAGATGGAGGGCAAGAATTGGCCCACCTTGCCCATTAAATATAGGAAGAGGATGATTGAAAGCCTCATGGACATGAACTTCTATATGCTCCTTCTAACTTCAAGGTTCACTAATGTGTCATAGATTCATTTTTGACCTCTCAGTGGATGCATTCATGAAAAAAATCAACCATTAGTTCTGTTGGAGATCGTTCATGAACCTTATAGCTTAGCTCCTATCCTTGTGCTTGTCCCTAGCAAGTTTCTCTAAAAAAATTGTAATTTGTTGAAGGATCTCATCCTATGTATCAAAGGGAAAAGGAATCTTGACTTTACATGGATACAACATCATTAGTCATTTTCACTTAGTGTGTCAATTCAATAGTGTGAATGAGAACAATTTAAATTGACACCCTTTGTCTCATTTCTCTTCTTTACTGAGTGCTCGTATAATCTTTAGGAAATTGTTTTATTTCTTGACTTAATTTTGGTTTTTTTGTGTGAATTTATGGTTTTTCTTTTGGTGAGTGATCTTATAACTTTTATGAATTTTATTTGTTTCTTGCAATAATTTTCCATTAAGTTCTATTCATAAGTATTAATAAGGATATTCTAAGACTATTTATTTTTTGTAATAAATTCAAACATTTACCATTTTATCACTATCACTAATAATACATGATTGACCTCTCTATTAATAGTTTTTTGAAACTCATGTACTTCACAAGTTTTTAGTCCTTAATGTTTACATTTTGCGTTATACATCAAAGGCTTCACTAATCATGGTAGCGAACAAAATTTTTATGTTTGGACTTGAGTTTTGTGAGAATGTATGGTTTTTCCATTGGTATTCATGTTGAAAATCACTATTTTGATGGAGAAAAACTATGTATAAATTTATCCTCCATTGGGATCCCAATCATGGGTGTCTTCACGCACCACCATTTCTCTTAGTGTCTTTTTGTCTTTAATAACTCTTACAAATATCAGGAAAATGTGAGATGTTTATGAATGATTGGGACCAAAACTTCAAATAAATTTGTTTAGTGATCATTGAGATCTAAGCGAATTTTGTCTTAAACGCCATCACTTCTATCATTTTGTAATCCTAACAACTATGTAAGTAGGATAATTCTAGAATGGAAAACTTGCTTTAGGGAAGAATCTTACATTCTCTAACAAAAAAATAGATTTTCTGTTTAGGAGCCTATTGTTGTTATAGGCCGAGCGTGAGGCATTGTTCCACCAATTAACCCTTGATTTAGGGTTGAGTACAATTTCAATGGACACACACATGCTTAACCCAAGTGATCCTAGAGCTTTGAGGCTTTAATGTTTGTTCAAGCTCCTAAGCATCTCCACCTTCATTGAAGTTTTCCATGAAACTTGTGTGGCTAGTAGATTAATCAAAAATGGTAATGTTTAATATAATAAGGGAACATTGTCCTTAGGAACAATTGAAATACATCAACATGTAGGTTGTATTTACTTTCCCTCCCCCTTATTTTCTGTAAATCAAAATTTTCCATTAATTCACATTCATGTTACATCGTGATAGGCTCCATAAAACAAACCTAAAGGTCTCATTCTTATTAGACTTGATGGCCCAAATATAGAAACAAAACCACATTACAAATAAGATAATGACACTAGAAATCCATATTCCCATAACCCAATATAACCAAAAAATCCAAAGTAGCTCAAAACAATCCATTTTCATCAATGTTCAAGATGGAGAGCCAGAATTGGCTAACATTGCTCATTGAATTGAGGCAATGAATGATGGAAAGCCTCATGGACATGCCCTTCTATATGATATATTATACCTTAAAGGTTCACTAATGTGTGATGGAATCGTTTCTTTTTTACCTATTAGTTGATGCCATCATGCACAAAATCCACCATTGGTTTTGTTGGAGATGATTCATGAACATTATAGATTTGTTCCTATATTTGTGCTTATTTGGAGCGAGTTTCTCTAAGAAAACTATAATTTGCTAAAGAATCGTATCCTATATATAAAAGGGAAAAGGCATCTCCACTCTACCTATATACATCATCATCTTTGAGTGAGTGTGTCCATTGAGTAATGTGATTAAGAAAAGTTGAAATAAACACACTTTGTCTCATTTCTGGGCTTTACTAGTGCTACTAATCTTTAAGAATTTCTTTTTGCTCAGTGCTCTTATAACATTTAGGAATTTTATTTTTTGCTTAAAATAATTTTATATTAAATCCTATGTAGGACTATTAATAAGGATATTCTAAGAATGTTTATTTATTTTTAATAACTTCAAACATTTCTCATATTAGCACTATCACATCTATTACATGAGTGGTAAACTACGTGTCGATTATTTTTTTTTTCAACTCATGTACTTCACAAGGTTTTAGCCCTTGATGTTTCCATTTTTTATTCTTTATGAAATGCCTTTTTAACCATGGTGTTAAATATGATTTCTATTTTTGGACTGTAGGTTTGTGAAAAATTGCCATTTTTATTTTGGTGAGTGATCTTATAACATTTATGAATTTTTATTTCTTTCTTGAAATAATTTTCCATTAAATTTTATTCATTAGTACTAATAAGAACATTCTCACAATATTTAAAATTTTTAATAACTTCGAGCATTTACAATATTAGCACTATCACTACTAATACATGATTGACCTGTCGATTAATAGATTTTTGAAACTCATGTACTTTACAGGTTTTTAGTACTTAATGCTGCCACTTTGGATTATATAGCACGGGATTATTTAATCATGGTAGTAAACAAAATTTCTATTTTAGACTTCATGTTTGTGGGAATGTATGGTTCTTCTCGTCATATTTATTGGTGTCCATGTATGAACCATGCAATTCACCCAATCCACATTTAATTGTCAACCCGTGTTTCCACCCGATATTTCAAGGCTACTAGGCACTGTATGTGCATTCAAGAGTTTCCCTATCGAGCATTGAAAATTAGATATAAATTAATCAATGTGTAATAATAAGAGATACGGTAACCACAAGTAAGGGTAACACCACTAGCAATTGTAACATTAACTAAGAGTAACAACTATCATGACTCAGACCAACAAACTCATAAGCATTCACAACAAGAATATACTCACATAAATAAACCTAAACATACATCTAACCCTGAAACACATGGTTAGGAGAGTGGGCCCAATTCCATGATCATGGGTGTGGCAAGATCAATGACTCACAATATGCTTAGAAGATAAAACTATCATTAATCAAAGAAATATTAGAAGTATGTTGTTATAGACTCTGAGTTAGAGTATTTCTCCTATAACCTTAATGACTCTTAGCAACGATATCTTTTACGACACTTTACTTTATACAATTTGTCAATAATACAACTCTTAGAACCACAACATTACTTGTCTTTAATTACATGTTGGTTTCAGAATGAAAGACAATGTAAAAGATAATAGTGTGTGAATTGAAAGATTGATTCACCATTGCAGTGAGTATCTAAGGATAGTGCTACCATCGTTGACGATGCCATCCATTGAATCATGGTCGTGGTCATTCTCCCTTGAAATCCAAATAAATAACTTAACTAAGAGCCACTTAGGTAATAATTCCCTACAACTATGCTTCATTAGCCAATAATCCATAAAGACATGACAAGAGGTATACATATGCATTTTAAGATATATATTAAGCATTATTGGCATGAAATGGATAAAAAGGGTAGTGTAAAAAGGCAAGTAAAAGTATTCAAATCTAGCAACCACCATCTCCTCCTAACTGGCCTTACTACATGTCCTCATGCAGTAAATCGCCTATGAAAATCTAGGTTGGAGTTGCGATGATCAACATGATACTGTGCAAGATTGTATTTTGCAACCATTTATATTCCCGAAGGTTTATATCCATTTTTCTGAATGACCTATTTCCACTGATCCTCATCTTCCTCATAAGATGGAGTGTACTGATTGGCTGACAGCGAGATAATCAGAAATTGAAATCCAAAACCCATCCATGAGACCCCACAAAGCCACATGCATGCAATATACGAAGGTATCCTGTTTAAATCCTGAACAAAGTTTGGGGCCCCAAAAAGGCTCACATATTCTGAATGGTCATGACAATAACATCCATCGTTTCTAACAACTGCCCCAGGCCTCCTCCTCACAAGTGAATATCTTTTTTTGTGAATATATTTACGCACCATTTCTGGGTTGCGAACATCTTCTCTTTCCATTCCTTGATTGCTAAGAGGGTTTCATGCCTGTTATAAAATTTACAGACTCGCAATTCCCCATCCAAAGGAAAAGTGACCTATTTTCCTGATTTTCTTCAAACTTGTCAAAGGCCTTTTCCCATTTAACTTAATTAACTCTGTAGGAGGTAAAGGCTCTTAGTTGAATGTATCCTACATATGGCATTGGCTTAAATCATTGATCATTTCCTAGAATGTAATCACGCATGTACATTTCACACATCAATTCTTGATCTAGAATATTGTGGCATCTCAAGATGCACATAAACTGCATTGAGTCTTCCATCTCATTACTAAGATCCTGGTGGATACTCTCTAAACAAAATAATACATACTAATCACATAGGAACATAAGATAGCTATGAGCAGGGGGTCGACAATCCATTGCATGCTATGCCAAAGTAAACATTTATTCATTATCGGCCCTAAATAGCTTTAGTGTTCTTCGAGGTCCTCTATTTTCTTTTGTTGTTTATCATGATTTCGATTTTCCTTCTCTATCTATTTTATGTAGCTCGAGACTGTTCTCACTGCTTGCTCATAAACTTCCCATATTCGATCACAGTCACCCTCTAAAGGAATGGTCCCCCATTGATGTCAAGTTGTCGTAACTTGCCACTTCTAAATTTCTGCAGTCATAACAAACTCCCATGCTTCAATGACATGCAAAAGTGATTATGTCTAGGTAACTACTAAAGTCTTTAGCTTATCTTCAGTCTGTGTTCCCACTGAAACAATTTCAGGTTGGGGATTCATAATGCTTTTCTTAGGCTTCCTCAAACTTATTTGTAAATGTCACATATGTTTCCTCGGTTTCATGATTTCTATTTTAAACTCCATATTTTCTTTGAATTGTGACTCATATATTTCCTTAAGATGGGGTCTCCTTTTCACGCATTTCTCAATAAAATCTTGTTTTCTAACAATTTATTCCATAGGTCTTAAAACCAGTCCAAGTTTTGGTGGGTGGGCATCAATAAAGTCATTGACTAGTTCTTCCTTTACTCTAATTTCTTCTGTTTGTTCCTTGACTCATGGAACAAGCCTGCCATCTCCCTCTTTAGGTTTGAGAGTCTCCGCATCCTTCATCTGTGGCTTTGGATTCAGTCGAGGGTCCTGTGGAGTAGTGTCAATTACACCCTCTTCTTGTAGTTGCTTTGTTTCCTGATCGTCATCTTCCATCTATTCAGGAATGGTTTTTAACCCTTGCAGGTTAGTTTTATTAGCAAAATCATACTCCCTTTGCTTAGGTATGATCTCTAGCCCTTCCGGGTTAGTTTCATCAACAACGTCCTCCTCCATATACTCAGGAATGATTTCTAACCCTTGCAGATTAGTTTTATTAGAAACATCCTCCTCCATCTACTTAGGAATGGTCTCTTTAGAAGTATTACCAACCATAAATTCCTCATTTTGTCCTTCACTCGACACTTGTTCTTGTGTGACAATGCCGACCATCAAGTCTTCAATTTTCTCAATTCTTTCACCAATCAACACTAGTTTTTGAGTAATGTATAACATGAATTTTCACTCATGCACAACCATCCTCCATATCCGTATCCACCTTTTTTGAGAATTCCTATCCACGAAAGTGTGTCCACTCTTGGACTCCCACATAGTCCTACACTTTTTAATTCATTTATATATAGATTCCATTCATGTGGGCCTCCCCTGGTAACCCAATATTATGGGCCTCTTTCCATTTAGAATGTGCTCCATTCCACTTGTTAATTTCTTGTTCTAGGCAAAAAAATACTCTTTGTTGTAATGCCACCATAGTGCCTTATGTGAGCCAAGTGTTATCTCACAATCCCATAATCCCTTCATGTGTGATTATAATCATATTTACCTTCCCAAATACCCATTTAATTCAATTCAAGAACCAAATTTTTATCATTTGAAAACTTAACCATATGGAAGATCCATTTCTTATGTTGATATATCCCACCCTAGTCCAGTTTGTGATAGGTCTTCTATTAAGGTATTTTGTTGATATAATATCCTTCTAAATGCCTTCACCAAAGAGTTCCAACCTAAGGGAATTCATTAATAATGACTAACCAAATACCTTTGTATTTAGATTAATCCATCCGCCTAGTACTCCTGGGATGCAAATAGAGCTCCACTTAACAAGATGAAATTTTCGATTCCCATGAATCTAGGAGCATAGGTAGCTCACTAAAACTAAGGGGATCTCAGTAATAATGAGTGCTAGAAGGGAAAATAGATGCATATGATATATTATCAACTGTTGAAGGATAAATTGAATCAATGTGAACCTCTCCCATAGTGGTAGCCAATGGTGAGTCCAACATTTGATCTTTTTCTGAAATTTAGAGAGTAGCCATGTCTAGTCCAAGAAATGGTAGTATGAAATTTGTGATTCCCATCTGTGTCCTAGCATAGGAAGCTCGCTAAAACTAACTGGATCTTAGAAATAATAGTGTCTCAATGGAAAATAGATTCATCCAATATATTGTCAATTGTTGAAGAAAATATTGAATCAAATGAGCCTCCCACCTAGTGAGAGCCGAAGGGTGAGTCCAACATTTGAGATTCTTCCAAAATTTGGAGAATAACCATGTCTAGTTCCCCAAGTGGTAGTTGGCTTCAACCTACATCATAAATTGGTAAATCCTTCATGCAGGGGCTTGGTGGAGACCTCAAATGTTCAAGAAATTTTATTTAGATCTAAAGGGTTCCCATGTGAGAAAATAAGAATAGACATTTTTCCATTTACAATAAGCCGAGTGAAAGATGTGGTGTTACGCCTCCGAGTGTCATTGTTGTTCGAAATGTGAGAATATCATTTAAGAAAAAGATGAGTGATACTAACCTCCTCTGTCATTTCAAATCCCATAAACATCCCCATGGACCTAGCTAAATTAATATTTTGACTAATACCATCCCTAACCAAGACAAATATTAGGGGCCATAACGAACATCCCTCTCTACTCCCATGAAAACATTTAGTGCTATATACATTTATCAGTACAACAAGTCATGCCTTTGTCACACATGCCATAGTCCACTCCACATTGTATATTTCAAGCCAAATCACCAAGAGGATAATATCAAGAAGGACTAATCCACATAATCATATGCCCACTAAATTTCGACCTTCAATACCATGACTTGGATATTTGTTTGTTTGAATGGTATGTATACACTCGTCGGCAATAACGATGATATCATGAATACACCTATCATAGAGAAAACAAAAATATCCCTTAAAATTTAGAGTGAGAGTGTTACCTTGATGCTCTCCATAATGACTTTAGATATGAGCTTATATATAATATTACACAAAGAAATCAGCTGGAAGTTCGAGAAGTAGGAAGGTCTAGTAACGTTAAAAATTAGTGCAATGAATGTTGATCTATATAGGCTAGAATGTATCTCATGTTCTCCAATTGTTCTACCATCTCAAATAACTCTTGTCACACGAGTTCTAAGAAATATGAAAAGATCTCAACTATGAGACGAAATGATTTTAATACCAAAAGGATTTCCTCTATAGTGATCACTCTGTATAGAGAAACATTTCATTCATTGGCAAACATTGTAGGATATTCCTCTACAACCCAAAGAAGATCTTCAATGTGTGCCTCATCCCTGGCTGTGAAGAGGTCCTAAGAATAAGAAACCACTTCTTTATGGATCTCAACAGCTCATAAAATGCTTCTTTATGGATCTCAACATCCATGTTAACATAATTTCCATCAGCTCCCTATTGTTCCAAATAGTGTTCCAAATTTTCCTTTGATTGCAAAAAGGTGGGAAAATGTAGTGTTTTGATGCCCCTCACAGATCCAACTCTCCATACTCTTTAATATACATGTAATCTCCTGAATTTCCGCAATTCCCTTCTTCATTTCGTCTAATGTCTTCAATCTTTCCAACTGTTACATAGTGGGCGTCATTATTGACACACTCTCCCTTATATCTCGAATCTCCTCTATCAATGCCTCTAATTCCTCATATAAGTTATTTTTCTTATTTCTCTCCCTTATACACACTTGTATTTTTAGGTGCTTTAATTTCATTGTCAAGTTTTCCATTGCTGACTGTGTCTCATATGGTTTCCATGCCCCCATTACTAGTTTATTAAAGTCTTCATCCTCGAGCCATGTGCTCTTAATTTGAATGGTATGCGCCTCCTCACCTACTTCGCGCACCATTTAAGCAAAATAATACAATGATCAAATATGAAGGTGGAATCGATTAGGTCGGGGCATATGTCTATCAAATTATTATCTTAAAAAAGAGAGCATAATCGCTTTTCAAGGGGGTTGTCGCAACACTTCATTCCCCAACACTCCTCCGTGGAGAAAACTACATTGTAATCACCAACAAGTATCAATGATCCAATCTTTAAGAGATTTCAAGACTCACTCCTTGTACCAAAACATTTGTCTTCCACCTTATGGAACATATATTTTCCAAATGTGAGTCCTCTCCACCATACCTCAAATGTGTCGAGAAATAACATGTGAGAATAATTTTTATATGCCTTTAATTTTGCCTAATTTGGATCCCAAAGAGCCACCCGAAAACCCTAATAATTGAAGGGAAACCATAATGTATCTCAAGAATTTGACAAAAATTCCATTAGCCTTGGACATTAGAAGCCACCCGTGTATATCAACAATTTAACAAAAATGCTAAATATTAGAGTTCCTATTTAGTGAGGCCTTCTTAATTCAATGTTTAAATGTATTTACAACCCTTCAATTCAGTCGGTGCAATTTACCCTTTTCCTGTAATATTCTAATCATCATCCATTTGCACTGAATGTGTGTCAATTCAATATTGTGATTGAGCAAAGTTGAAATAGACAAGCTTGTTTCATTTTTGAGTTTTACCAGTGCTACTACTGATCTTTAAATTTTATTTTTTTTTCTAAGTGGCCTTATAGACTTTAGGAATTTTATTTATTGCCTGAAATAATTTTGTATTGAATGCTCTGTATGACTATTAATTGTCATGATTTTTAGGCATTTTATTTATTTATTGAAATAATTTTGTATTAAATGCTATGTAGGATTATTAATAAGGATATTATCAAAATGTTTAAATTTTTTTCATAACTTCAAACATTTCTCATATTAGCATTATCACCTCTAATACATGAGTGATAGACCACTTGTCTATTAATATTTTCCTCGACTCATGTGCTTCACAAGTTTGTTGATGTTGCCACTTTTCATTATGCATGAAAGGCCTTTTTAACCATGGTCCTTAATACAATTTTGAGTTTTGGACCATAGGATTGTGATAATATATGGTTTTTCTTTTGCTGAGTGATGTTATAACTTTTAGGAATCTTATTTCTTGTTTGAAATGATTTTTCATTAAATGCTAATAAGTATTAATAAGGATATTATCATAACATTTAAATTTTTTAATAACTTCCAAACATTTACCATATTAGCATTATCACTCCTAATACACAATTGACCTGTTTATTAATAGTTTTTTGAAAATCATGTACTTCACAAGTTTTTAGTCCTTCATGTTGCCACTATGCATTATACATGGAGGCTTCTTTAATCATGGTAGTAATCAAAATTTTGGTTTTTGGACTTTAGGTTTTTGAGAATCTATGGTTTTTCCCATGGTATTCATATTCAAATAACTATTTAAGGGAAAAAAACCACTGATGAATTTCTCCTCCACTGAAATTCCAATCAACTGTGTCTTTAGACACCATCAGTTCTCTTACTACCACTTCTCTCGATTTTCAGTGGTACCTAATAAATGGTATCAACGCTTAGGAAAAAAAGAAATCGTTGATGATGATTTGGATCAAGACTCGAAATAAATTTGTTAGTGACCATTGAGATCCCAAACACATGCGTCTTTAAATGCCATCACTTATGTCTTTTTGTAATCCTAAAAATTGTGACTAAGGAAATTCTTCAATAGAGAAATTGCTTTAGTGAATACTTACTTTCTCTAACAACAATATAGATTTTACTTTTAGGAGCCTATTGCTATTAGAGGCCAAGGGCCAGGAATTGTTACACTAATTAACCCCTAATTCAGGGCTGACTCCAATTTCTATGGACACAAACATGCTTAACATTACTCATTCTAGAGTTTTCACCCTTTAAGGTTTGTTCAAGCTCCTAAGAATCTCCACCTTCATTCAAGTTTTCCATGAAACTTGTGTCTATAGGAGATTAATATAGAACTATAATGTTTGATATAAGAACGGAACATTATTCTTAGGAACAAATAAAATACATTGACAAGTATGTTGGATTTACTCTAGCCCACCCTTTTTTTCTATAAATCAACATTTTCTATTAATTCACATTCATGTTACATCCATATAGGTTCCATAAATCAAACCTAAAGGCCTCATTATTACTAGACTTGATGGCCCAAAAATGGAATGAAAACTACATTAGTGTTAGGTCTTTATACTACTATTTCAGATGGGTTGAATAACAATTACAAACAAGGTAATGAAACTGGAAAGCCATATTATGATAATAAAAAAACCAAAAAATCCTAAGTGGCTAAAAATAATCCATTTTCATCGTTGTAAAACATGGAGAGCCATAATTGGCCCACCTTGCTCATCAAATAGAGGCATAGGATGATGGAAAGCCTCATGGAAATGACATTTTGTATGCTCCATTCTACCTTCAAGAATTCTACCTTTAAGGTTCACTAATCTGTCATGGATTAGTTTGTGACCTCTTAGTGGATTCCATCATGCAAAAAATCCACCATTAGTTTTTTTTGAGATCATTCATGAATCCTATATGTTAGTTCCAATCTTTGTGATTATCATGAGTCAATTGATATAAAAAAATTGAAATTTGCTGAAGGCTCTCATCCTTTGTATCAAAGGGAAAAGGAATCTCAACTCTACCTGAATACATCATCATTAGTTATTTGCAATGAGTAGTGGGATTAAGCAAAGTTGAAATGGACAAGATTTGTCTCATTTCTAGGCTTTACAAGTCCTACTAATCTTTATCCTATGTATCAAAGGGAAAAGGCATCTTAACTCTACCTTGATACATGATCATGAGTCATTTCCATTGAGTGTGTGTAAATTTAGTACCGTGATTAAGAAAAGTTTAATTAGATAGGGTTTAGCTCATTTATGGGCTTTACTAGTGCTACTAATCTTTAAGAATTTTATTTTGTTGAGTGGTCTTATAATATTTAGGAATTTTATTTATGGCTTGAAATAATTTTCTATTAAATACTATATAGGATTATTAATAAATATATTTTTAGAATGTTTAAATATTTTTTGCTGACTTCAAAAGTTTCTCACATTAGCATTATCACCTCTAATACATGAGTAATAAACTACCTTTAACAGTCTTTTCAACTCATGTACTTCACAACGTTTATCCCTTGTTGTTGCCACTTTTAATTATGCATGAAAGACCTATTTAACGATGGAATTGAATAAATTTTGGGTTTTGGATGATAGGTTGTGAAAATTTATCGTTCTTCTTTTGGTGAGTGATCTTATAAAATTTAGGAATTTTATTCCTTTCCTGAAATAATTTTCCATTAAATGTTATTCTTAAGTATTAATAAGGATACTCTCTCTCTCTCCTCTCTCTCTCTCTCTCTCTCTCTCTCTCTCTATATATATATATATATATAATATATATATATATATATATATATATATAGATATTTGGGCACTGCAACCCCAATATTCTATATCCATAAACCAAGGGCTTTTAATTCCCTAAAAGTGTTGTTTCATACCCTAAAGGAACAAGGTGAGCTGATTACATCATCTCCTAGAAGTTCTCCATGAAAAACTACTTAGAACTGGTCAATACTGGACCATCTCACCTGCTCCATGGTCAGAGTGTGATGCATCCCAACTAATGCACACACGGGGTGTGATGCATATTGAAAATACCTTCTATGGGGTGTAATGGGCGAGAGTTGACAAATGGAAGAGAAAGTTTGCAAGGTGGATGATCATGGAATCTTCTAGAAACTTCTCGTGTGACACTTACCTCTCTGAATTCGCCTAGGGATGAGTAAGATATCATGAAATCTCCAAGTGGAACTGAGAATTATCAGAGAAATGACACTAATCAAAAACCCAGAAGTTGACTCACCCACTTGTAAACATCTATATATGGATCCCTCATCCTAGAGATCCAAAGGGTAGGATTTTGCGTCTTCTAAGGAAGTGTTGTTGGTTTCTTTGTGGAACATCATATTGTTGGGTGATCTAACTTTTCATGAGGTAAAGAAGAGCTTTCATGCTCGGAGGATGGCACTAGGTTAGATCAATGGGTTGTAATCCTCTCTTCTACTACTTCTATCAATAAAGCTATTTGAGTTTTCCTCCATATTCTTGTATGTTTGAGTTGATATATGCATTTTTATGGTCAATATATATTTGATTCTACATTCTCTATGATTGTAGATCTCTATGCTTTGATGGTATTATGTTACTTTGACTCTACAGATGTTCTTTGAAGTGAGACAAGCGAGGAAGGACCATCAAAGATCTGTCAAAGGGGAGAGGAAGCAAGCAAGGAGCCAAGTGGAAGACTGAGGTTGGCACTCTCTGCTTCTCTCTCATCTACTTCTCATAAAGGGAATTGCAAGTAACTTTAGTTTGTTTGTTTCTAAGATAGATACCCGCCTTAGTGAGACAAGTAGCTCTGAATCGACAATAGTTTTCTTGATAACAAAATGGTGACTCCACTAGGGAGCGAATAGCTTGTTTTCTTGTTTCTAGTTTGTTTTCTTTATAAACTACAGAAAGAGCCTGAATTTATGCCAACTAGCCTTCGAACTACTTTTGCTATGCAACTGCAAAGTAGATAAATGCCGCTTTAGTCAATCTCCAAGTTTGTTTATGAATTAAACATCTAACTTGCAAACATCCTAAGTGCCCTAGTGGTGGCTCAAGTAACCTCATTAGATCAACGCCTATGTTTTGTATTTACTGACTATCATTAGCTCAGCCTAAATCCCTGAACTAAGCTACGAACTGTGACCAAAAACCAAGTTAAAGTCTCGTCCCTGGACCATCGCATTGTCTCCTTTTGACAGTCTGGATACATCGCACCTCTCGTGTGCTATAGGTGAGATGCATCCCTATTTCTTTGTGTTACAGGTGCGATGATCAGATAAGACTATTTCTGCCTCCATATTTTGGTTTTCCTTCATTCTCTTCAGCTTTATTCAGGATTTTTGTTGTCTGTAATTAGTATACCACTGTCAAAACTCCCTTCCTTTGCATTATTCAACCTCCATTGTGCAAAGAATTGTGAATTTTTTTATGTATTCTTTGCCATTTACAGTTCTCCTTTACAAATAGTAGCTTAATCGAACTATCCTCTTTTGATTTCAAAGTGTCACAAGTGTCGTTTTCAGTCAAAGAAAGGAATCCTCCTCTTTTTGATAGTCGATTACATTGTTACTCTCGTATTTGATTTGAATTAATAGTATTTCAAGTGTCGAAACCAGTTTTCAATTCAAAATCACAAAGTGTCGTCCTTGTCTTCCTTTCGTATTTTGAAAAGAAAATTGTTAGTACTGTCCCTTTGAAAGAAAATATAGTTCAAATTTGTACTTAGCATTCTCTTTTTCATTCACACATTAAGAAAGTAGAAAAAAATAGATGCATGTGCATTTTCATTTAGACTTCTTGTGGAAATTGATTTAGGACAGTGCATCTTAGTGTGTGCTCTCTACTCTATGTTGAAAGAATTTCACTTCTCTTTCCTTAGTACCTAGGATTTTCATTGCAAAAAGAGAAATAAACGTATGTTTATCATCTTACATTGCATATCTAGGAGTTGTATATCTACATCACGTGGTGAACCTTAAAGGAAAACTTCTTAAGAAAGATGAACTATAAAATAAATTTCAATGAACATAAAAACACTTTGGAACCTAACGCACAACATTTAGAAGTCTAGGCTAGAGACGTATTCTGGTGTCGTAAAGCCTGGTAGTTATCGCTTGCATCGTAGGTTGGGTGATTCCTCCTATTTGAGACGACAAGTGCTAGTACAGACTTGTGCTCCCATGTACCATTGAGCATATATTGGGAGACCACAATAGGCTATATCCTTTATCCTTAGGAAGTCATGTCTACAACCCTATCGATCGCAATGCACTGAACACAACATTCAGGAAGATTCACTGTCGTACCATAAAAAGTATTTTGCAGTTTTGTGATTGGTTTGGTAATCCCTCTATCTAGATTTCTAGAGTAGTCACTTTCATTCCTTTTCATACTCCTTAAAAGAAAAGGTCCATCTAAGCACTTGTCACTTCAGGCTCATTAAAATTGAAGGTGACTAGATTCATCTTTAGCTTTTTCTCAACTTTTAAAAATTGAAAAATTAAGTAGTGTCAAAGTGTCATAAAATTCATTTAATTTGGAATAACATTTTCCTCTTTTTATTTTGAGTGGATCAAGTAATTCGCAATTGTGGAAGAAATTCAATCAAAACCCTGCCATTCGCGGAGACTAATGAGTCAACCATCTTTGACTCCAGAAACAAAACCATTCCGGGCCAAGCAAACTCATTTAACTGGGTGAAAGTCTCCTAGTTTGTTTGAAACTTGTATTTCAACATCCTCAGAGACTCCAGTTACTCCAGCTATTTCTAGTATCCCTACCTCTACAAAAGAAGTTCCGCAGTTACAAGAGGACATTAGAACTGATCCTCATGTAATGGTAAACACTTCTATTCCTGAACCAGCTCCATCTGGGGTTGATTCAGAAGGTGTTACCCCTCCGACATCTATTGCTACAGAGTCTATACCTTCTTCAGCACCCGAAATATTTTACAGACCTGACTACCTATCTTTTCTGCCTGGACTGATTGCTATAAAAGAAATTACGAAGGATCTTCTATCCAGTACTCCATTGCATTTTGGAACTCAGATCCACCTATATCCTTCTACTTCAAAAGATAGTCTCCCTTCATCGAAAGTTCTTGTAGAATTGCTAGGAAGTCTTTTCGATAGACTTGATATGTCTGGGCAAGCATCGACATCTAGGACTATGTCATCCAATATAGCAGTAGCAGAACCTCCTACCGCCACTCTGACAATGTTCGTTGGTATACCATCTATCCCAACTAGCTCTCAACTGCTAGAGGAAGTCCACCTAGCGACTGTTTTGATAGTATGGTCTATTCCCGTTTGTTCGTCCATAACAATATCTAGAATTTCTTATGTTGAGTCTTAGCAAATTGATCCTTCGCAACAGTATCAATTTGGGTAATATAGTCTCTAAAGGCCAATCTTTACTTTGAGCACTGGATTGCCATCGTATGGGGGTAGTATGCCCTTTCGTTGTTCCCTTCGAGAGAACAACCATATGAGAGTTCAAAACATAATTCGGGTCAAGCTGGAATTACATCCAGTGGTTGGGTGCTAATACTAACTCAACAACCAAGAGTTGTATATTCAATGCAACCAAGTATACCTGTGTCGAATATCCCCACTACACCGGCTATTGTGACAGTGTCGCAAGTACAAGCATTGCCTGTTGTATGCCAACCTCAAGTTTCTCAGGTCGTAATACAATAGCCTCTTGTCTCCATGACACAACCACAATCGCCGACTAGTGGCTCCTTAACTAGAGTGACTCAGGCTCAAATGGCTACTATTACCCCTCATCTTGGTCAAACAACCAGTATTGGACAACCAAAAATGGCTTCACAACCATGGCTGGTACAATATCAACAACCACAATTCCAACAAGCTTACCTAGGACCTGAGTAGAAAAGCTTTGCAGGTAACAGGCAGCCATATATTCAAAACGGTCACCATCAATCATATCCTAATGGTTATGCCCATCAACCTTATCAAAATTATAAGAATCAGATACATTATGCTAGTATACAAAGACCCACTGCTCAGGCAATCCCATCTTATCCTGGGTATGCTTCGCCAAACCTGAATCAACAGTTTCCATTCGTAGCAACTTTAGAATTACAAGGTATGAATCAGCTAACAAATGCTCCAATTGCTTGTGCCCCTTGGTGGCCAATGATTCCTCATAAAATTCCGATAGATATTCCTAAATTCAATGGAAATCCAGGTGAAGATCCATTGAATCATGTGATGACCTTTCATCTGTAATGTTCGTCCAACACTCTCAATGATGATTTGATTAGGCTTTGCCTTTTTCAGTGAACGTTAACTGGGTGGCCACAAAATGGTATATTGAATTTCCTAGAGCTTCATTCGATAACTTCAGCACCCTTGCCGCCACCTTTTTAACCCATTTTCAGCTACCCATAAGGTACAAAACAAGAACGAAGCTTCTTACCAATTTTAAGCAGACAACAACCACTCACATATCTGATCATATTCATGAATGGCAGTGTCATCATCGAATGGTGAAAACATATGTTCCTAATCAGCTGCTAGCTAAATGGTTTATTAAGTCATTGTTACCTTCTATTACAGAAGATGTGGCTAAAGGGGGGGTTGTCACTGAAGAGCAAGTCATCGCTCATGTGCAATATCTATACTTGATCTATACTTAGTTTAGCATGCTCTATGATAAGATCCCTGATGCTCCTAGACCAAAGTGAACCATTCCTTCTCCTCCTAAATCAAACAAAGACTCATGCTGGCGATGGCGTGATAGGTACAACAAGCACGAAAACCACAAAGGCTACATCTAAGAAAGCCTGCACGGTTTCTAGTCAAAATGAAAATGAAGAACTTCTCGCCTCGGAGGCTAATGCCATGTCGACTGACAAGGGAAAAGAACCAAAGAAACCAGGGGGTAAGAAGAAAGGGAAAAGCAGAACGAAGAAAGAAGATGATTCCTCTCCTGAAAAATCTTCTACAAACCCTTATGGACAAAGGAAACCTAGTCATCCATGCTTTATATGTAATGAGTATCACTCGATGAGAGATTGCCCACATCAAGCTAAGATTAAGAAGCTCTTCAAAAACTCAAAAACCTCAATGGTATTGATTGATCTGTTTCCAAACCTAGAAACCAATCTGTTTGCTAGCGATAATTCTTCTGCATCCAAAGTGCTTATGTTGTCCATTTTCAAATAGCAAAATGATGCTTTGATATCGACAAGGAATAAATATTACGGGACAACAAGGCTACTGATCAACCTAGTAGTTCGACGATGACTTTGACCGAAGTTGTGCCACCCATGATTCCTAAGCTAACGATAAAGTCGCCAAAGGGAGTAGTACACAAATTGACATTTAACCCTCGTGCTAGAGCAACACAAGATTATATTATAGTAGAGGACATGGCTCAATCGCCGTCTGCTATGTTGACACTTGAAGTACTACAAAATTTCCCCTCCCAAAAGAAAGGTCTATTATTAGCAATAGGTGGGATTGACCCAGTAGATTCCAATCTCATGGCCTTTGATCATAAAGGATATGAACCTCAGTTACTAGCTCAAATCGCTTTTCTCATTCAAGTGAAATCCTTAGAAAAAATGTTCATCGAGCAATTATTGATGAGGGGGCATCTACGCGTATTATGTTAATGAGTTGCTGGAAAACTTTAGGATCACCACCCTTGTCACGATTGTCACCGACGTTAAAATCATTCGATGGATGGACATACACCCCATACGGGATTTTAAGTAACTTGCAAGTTGAAATGTGGGGCAAAATAGTATAAATTGATGTTCAAGTTATTGATGGAAACCTTGATTACAACATCCTACTAGGAAGGTCCTGGATTTATGTTGTGGCTACTATTATGTCGACATACTTAAGAAGGATTGCATTTCCTTTTATAAGAGGAATTATGTTCGTCGACCAATAAATCTTTCTCCCCAACAGTTCACAAGTTACAGGAAGCATTCCAATGATCCATGGAAGCTCTCAATCGCTTCAAAATATCGGAGTAGGCCTCCTAAAAGACCCTACATTGATGGGTACTTTTGCGCTACCGCCTCCAAACAATCTGGCGGAAGTGGCCATGAGGGGAACCTGCAATATGGTATCTTCTATTCAATGGATTTCCGAACATGATATTAACATGGATCATTCCCATGTTTTGCCTCCAAGCCCCATGGAAATATTGTAGCAATCAATGTTCTCGGCCTGGGCAGTAAAGCCAAAGTAACGTTCATCGAGCATTTGGGTAGATAGGTCAAAGGAATATGGTACCTCTTTGGATCCTTGATCGCATGTACATTCTACGGATGAAGGAATCATTCAGTCGATGATTATAGGTGAGGCACCATGGCAAGATTTCCACCATCGTTCCCATCTTCTAGATTACAATGAAGATTCTTCCAGCGACCTTAATCATCCTTCAATTTTTGATTTCCTATCAAATACTATAAATACAGTGGATTTCGAATGAAACATGTCCAATATTGAAGAAACTATCGCCATAAATATCTCAACCAAACCAGATGTTGTAGAGAATATTCATGTCAGTAAATCTTATTCTTCATCAGAAGTAGAAGTATATTGCGCTCTCTTTCATGAGTTCAGAGATGTCTTTGCATGGTCATATGGAAAAATGCCAAACATTGACTCAAGAATAGTTGAACATGAAATTAAGATGTATCCATATGTCAAACCAGTACGACAACGGCTTCATCAGGTGCACCTGAAGAAAGCCATTGCCATTAAGGTAGAAGTTGATAAACTTTTACATGCTTGTTTCATTTACCTAGTTCCTCTAATTGATTGGGTATCGAACATTGTTCCTGTGAAAAAAAAGCAAGGAACAATTAGACTGTGCGTTGATTACAGGGATGTAAATCAAGCTTGTCCAAAGGACAGCTACCCTACACCCTTCATTGACCAGATAATTGATGAATGCGCCAAATGTGAAATCTTTTCACTTATGGATGGATTTTTCGGGTATAATCAAATAAGTATCTGTCCACAGGACCAGTCGAAGACAACATTTATTTGTCCATGGGGCACATTCGCGTACCACAAGCTACATTTCAGTTTAAAGAACAGAGGGGAAACCTTTCAGAGGGCAATGAATTATGCCTCCATGACATCAAGAACATCATTCAACCATATCTCGACAATATTCTGGCTCATTCGCGAAGGCGGACCGATCATTCGCAGCATTTGAGAGCTATATTTCTACATTGCTGACACTACAAGATACGAATCAATCCACACAAGTGTGTGTTTTGTGCCATTTCTGGTTGTGTACTTGGCTTTGTGATTTCAAAGGATGGGATTCGTCTCAACCCATGTAAGGTTCAGGAAATCATCGATTTGCCTCCACCTTCAAATTTGCCTCAGATTCAGAAACTCCAAGGGAAAGCAAACTTTCTGAGGAGGTTCATTCCAAATTACACCAAACTTGCTAAAGGTTATACGTGTCTTTTGAAAAAAGAAAAGCCCTTCAACTGGGATCAGGTTGCACAAGCTTCCTTTGATGCTCTAAGGGAATACTTAATAAAAGAATCATTAATGTATGCTCCTGACTAGCAAAAATACTTTAACCTGTATCTAGCTACAGCAGATACGACCATCACAATGGTTTCAGTTCAAGAAGACAATGGAATCGAACATCCTGTCTATTATTTAAGTCAAAACTTAAATGATACAGAAAGAAAGCACTCCTATGTTGAAAAGTTTGCTCTTTCAGCTGTTCAAGTAGTACAAAGATTTTGACACTATATCCTCTTCGACAAAACCACCATTTTGTTAGATTGCAACCCAATGACTTACATCTTGTTGAGACAGTTGCTTGGGGCAAAATAGTCAAAATGGATAGCTATTTTGCAAGAGTTTGATCTGGAATTCATAAAATCCAAATCAAAGAAATCTCTGGTTTTCATAGAGTTACTATGATATCGTCGAGCGGTTCATGGTATCAAGATATAATCATCTATCTCCAAACCCAAACATATAGGCCTAACACCTCTCGCTCAGAACAACAACATACTCGATACCAAGCAAAAGACTACATGATCGTTGGTGATATGCTTTACCATCGTGGTATCGATATAGTTCTGCCAAGGTGCCTCACCCATGAGGAGGCTGAAAAAGTCCCGAATGACAGCCATTCAGGCACGTGTGGGGGGCATCAATCTGGTTACACTACGGTACAAAATATTTTATGAGCAGGTTACTTTCGGCCAACAATGTTCAAAGATTGCATAAATGCAGTCAAAAGTTTCCATGCTTATCAAATCTTCGACCACAAAACCAGAATACCACCCACACCTCTACATCCAGTAGTTGTTGTTGGGCGATTCGACAAATAGGGCATACATTTCATGACATGTAACCCCACCTCATTCGAGGGGCATGGGTATATCATAGTTGCAGTTGACTATTTTATGAGATGGGCCGAGGCGATGCCTACATTAAACAATAGTGGTGAAACGACTGCTCTTTTCTTTTCCAATCATGTAGTCTCCAGATTCGTTGTTCCACAAGCTATAGTCACAGATTAGGGATCGGTTTTCTGCAATCACATGATGGTTGAATTGGCTACCAAATTACGACTGTCCCAGGACAGCTCTACACTATATTATTGGCAAGCTAACAGGTAATTTGAGGTGATCAAAAAAGTCCTGAAGTGCAAGTTGCAAAGGATGATTGGAGTCCATAAACGGAGTTGGCACCTAATCCTGTACTCAACCTTGTGGGCATACTAGACATCAGAATCAAATGTAACCAGGCTTACACCCTTTCATCTGGTGTACGGCTTGGAAGCAATCTTACCAGTTTAGTGCGAAATTTCATCTCATAAGCTCGCAATCGACCTTCTTCCCAGAACTTCAGAGGAAGAGGCTCGTTTCTTGGCATTAATCCAAGTAGATGAAACCCTTCATGATGCCACCTTGGCTAATGAAGTGCATAATAAATGAGTGAAGGCACAGTTTGACAAGAATGTCAAACCCCGTGTCTTCTCAGAAGGGGACCTGGTCTTACTTTACGATGAGGAATTTGATAAATTGGGAGTAGGTAATTTTTAGTCTTTGTGGATGTATCCCTATATTGTTAAGCATGTATTAGAAAAAGGGGCCTATGAGCTAGTAAATTTTTTGATGGGATTCCACTATCGCAACCCCGAAACGGGTTGTACCTTAAGCGTTACTAGGCTTGACTAAGCATAGTAATCTCTTCATATGCTTTTCTTACATTTTTGTTTTTGTTAAGAGTGATCATTTTGATTAGGTAATCCAATTTTTCATTTGTTTCATATGTCAAACATATTAGAATCATTTGTTAGATATGCCGACGGAGTGAGTCGTAGTACGCAGAACCTATCTTCTGCAGCCTGGGCCATCTTTGATCCAAGCGACAAGTTAGTGAGTTTCAGAGGGGTATGTATTGGTCGGTCAATGAACAACATCACTAAATATAAAGTGTTGATAGAGCTCCTCTCTAATGCCATCGTGCATGGCACACGTTGACTTGTCATTAGGTTAGACTCATAACTTGTCTTTCTACAGCTTAGTGGCATCTATTCCATTCAGAATCCAGTTATCTATCGCATGTTCCTAAGGGGAAAAATATTGGAAAGGTAGTTTGATTCTGTTCAATATCAGCACATTTCCAGAAACTTAAACACATTAACTGATTCATTGGCAAATTATGTGCTAGATAGACATTTGCAACATTTATGAAAGAGAAGCATTTCATCAACATTTGCATCAGGATCATATAACTTAACCAAAATAAAGCTTCGAAAATAAAAAATATATATAACTGTTTATAGTTTTTCACATAATGTTCTGTGTCTAGGAAAAAATTGGTCATACGACCCAAAAAATAAAAAATTCAAGGAAGTACCATAGACTAATGGTGCTAGTGATAACAAGTCACCGCCTATGCAATCATAAATAAGAGCCTAGTCCACCGACTCGACATGCTAGTGGTATGGCGCTGTAATCTTAGGGGTAACTTGTCGGTCCTCACATTTAGAATTCCATGGGTGAGGCCCTCAATTTGATCCTATAATACTACAAGGGTCTCGGTTACATCGAGATCACGAAGGAGAGCCCTCCCTATAGCCTCTCTTGCTAGAATGGCAGCTGCTACTGTCGGGCACATTGCTGGTTGTAGTGGTCTGATATCTGCATGAACACATGAGTTTTTATTAGTATTGATAATAGTTAAAAAGCACGAGAACATTATAAAAGCAATTAACAATGATATGGTCAGAGATTTTTACCTATGGCACCCCACTTCTTGCCAGCCGGTAGCACCAAAACTGGGTCACCCCGGAAATCCATCACAGCTTATGGATACTCGGCATAAACCATATGCTAACAGTTGAACCATTCAAGAAAGGCATCAAAGAATGAAACCTGCGATTGACCAACATGTTTGTCTATAAGGTCAACCCATCTCTGCATCCGTGGCTCAGTCAGTGGTGGCAGACCGAGTGAAATGTACTGCAACTGCATCAGTGGGATCTTCTCCAAGGCAAAAGCAGTTAGAATAGAACCATATACAAAGTTCTTGGATCTTCCATTTTTCACCTTGTTAAGCTATTCTTTTATCACCTGAAGTACTGCATCACACCAGTTGAATACATTTGTTTCAAGGCATTCCAAGGCATACTGCATATAGGACCTGTTGGCCAAGTGAAGAGCTGCGCTCCCAACCAATCTAGAAAAGGTGAATAAGATAGTCCTTAAGGACTGGTCAGTGACATCTCTAATACTGATCTTTCCATCCTTACTCAGCTAAGATCCATCTCTACAATATCGGCAAATATAATCCCTCATGGATTCATCCCGACAGGCGAAACCTGATAGTGAGAGAGGGGCACCACGCCTTGATAAACCGATCAAAAAGTAGATGTCCTCAATAGTAAAAGGGATGGATTTTCCTCTAATCTAAAACAGTTGGTTGGTAGGATCGCATGCATCGAGGAAATATTGCAACAAGTTGATTTGTTGCCTCATGCTAGATATGCGAAAAAACTTGAGTAAGCCACAGTTCCGCATTGCAGTTACCATACCCGGATCATGTAAGGAAACCATGTCCTCTTCTTCATGCTCATGTTCACACCATGTAATGACTATCTTGCTTCGATGAATCTCTAAAAAGAAAATAAGAGAAGAATTAGGATCCTGATTTGGCAAAAAACAGGGAAAATTTCCATGAAAAATCAATGCAAAAACTTTTCTCCTTGTGCCCATCATACCCTAGCTGTGTACTAGGTGAGATTCATACTGACTAGCCGAAGCCCAGCCTAGTATGCATCGCACCTTTCGATGTATACTAGGTGCGATGGGGAGAGAACGAAATATTAAAACCCTAGAGGCTCAGAAAAGGAAGAAAAAATGCGCAGAATCAGAAAAGGAAAGAATGAAATTGAAGAGCTCAGGTTTAGCTCCTACCTAGTCTAGATGACACTGAAAATCATCTGTAGAATATCCCAAAATTAGCTGATTAAAATTGAGAGGGAAATGCACCTCCAGAGGTCCATCAATCCCAAATTTGAATGAAGTGGTAAAATGACAGGTAAAAACTACTTTTATGTTATTACTCACGTAGTTCAAGTAAGACGTTAGTTTTTTAACTCAATTTCTAAGCATGTATGTACATTTCTAATCAGTTTGATGGAGCAATTGAACAGGTAGTACGACCGTCAAGAGAACATAATGTTAATGGTGAATCGAATATCTTTGACTTTTATCACGAGCAGTTTTACACGAAGTTCAAGCTCGTAAAAAATAAACCTAGCAATGAGCATATGTTCCACCAGAGTTTAAGCTCATTAAAAAATGAACCCACATATAGTAAATAACCATTATGATCGCATTATTATCAGCTTTTGAGCTTTAGTCGTGTTCTTACCATCATCTCCACTCTTTTTTAGTCGATCATACACATCCATTTGATTTTTTACCCCTTTTGAGGAACAACTATGATGAGTGATCCTATTAGCCACCTTCTTTACACTGTCATGATCGAAAAGTTCCAAACCTTATCTGGAACTAGTTGCTATCCAAAATCATCACTCGTTCCTTAAAAAAGAGTCTTCTTTAAGCTCTTTTCATCTGAATCATAAAATATGAAAATATTGTCAAGCAATTGGCCTCTCCAGCTTGTTAAAGTGATTGGAAGTGCCATCCCTCCTCTAGATTTTAATCTTTTTGGACCTGAGGGATCATTGCACAAAAATATCGAGTGCTTATCCTGTTCGGCTCGTTAAAACTATCGAAAATTCGTCCCTTTCGTATTATTTTATACTTTTTCATACTTAAGTGATTATATTATGAAAAAGGATTACCAAAGTTTCCTTTCCATCTCTTCTCAGACTCTCTAAAATTGAAAAGCACTGAGTTATCCTTTCGTTAAACTCGTTAAAACAATAGTGACAAACTTGTCTGTGCAGACAAGAGTGAGTTTCACTGTCAGTAGGCTTGTTAAAACATAGTGACAGGTTTGCCCGAAGGGCAAATTATAGAACAAGCATATGCTATCCTCCTCAAGCTTGACAAAAATAAAGAGGTACTAGTCAGCAATGACTGGGGAAAAATTGGGAAGGAAACTTGAAGAAACTTTATTAGTAGTAAGTCGCTCTTGAACATGAAACTTTCACTCCATCACCATGATTGAGTCAGGTTTGGTTATTCTGTTCACTGGTCATATCACCAGTGGTCCACTGTACCTTTCACTTTTGGGGTTAACGCTACCAATCCATTTTAATGTCGCTAATATGTTCAAGAGAATTCGCTTAAAGAATTCACCAACCCAGCTTGTGTCTCATCTGCTGAAATACCTTCATCCTTCATTCTTTCATGACCGCCACCCTCAACCTTGTATCATCAGATCATTTTCACCTCCATAAAATCATTTGCTCCATTTTGTGTCGTAGATGTGGGATTCATTAAGGCCCTCCTACAACAAGTCACTTTTTGTTGATGTCAGCTCATTATCCAAGAAGTTGACTTAGGAACAACCTTTTTATTACATTGAAGCTTGCATACCTCAATGGCAAGTTTCTCACTTCTGGATACATGTTTACATCAATGTCCTTCAACCGAAATATTTTTTGTGGTGTTCGACACCAAGTCCCATTTTCACACCACGTGAATTGTACTTCAGTACATTGGGGGTCATTATCATTATCAATGATTCCTCTCATGCCTGTTAACAACTTACATCATTGTCTGGTAATCAGGCGATGTCTTTCCATGTTCGACTTCAGAGCATATTTTCACATGGATCGACTTGTAATTTGGGCAAAGATTGAACGAGTTTGAAGACCCCGGATCTAGTTTCATCCATTTGGGTTGTGATATATTCAAGAATATAAAAACATAAAATGTACATCATAGCTGCACAGAATCAATAGTCTGCCATACAGACGGTTGTCTATCTTATGTACATGAAAATGAATTTATAAGGCTGAGCATAGGAATTCCCACCTCAGTTAGATCATAAAAATATTATGAAGATAATGTATTGTATTGTATCTTATTACAGGTCACCTTCCAGTTCGAGGAACCTCAGATCCTCATGATAAAGCATTTCACTCGACATCAAAAGATTTACGACCTCATGCTTTAGGGGGCAACTATTATAGACATATTTGGGCACTGAAACCCCAATATTATATGTCCATAAACCAAGGGCTTCTGAGTACGTAAATGTGTTGTTTCATACCCTAAAGGAACAAGGGCAACTGATTACATCATCTCCCAAAAGTTCTCCATGAAAAACTGCTCAGAACTGGTCACAACTAGACCATCTTACCTACTCCATGGTCAAAGTGTGATGCATCCTACCTAATTCACATGGGGGGTGTGATACATACTAAAAAGCCCTTCTATGGGGTGCAATGGGCGAGAGTAGACAAATGGCAGAGATAGTTTGCAAAGTGGATGATCATGGAATCTTCCTAAAACTTCTCCTATGACTCTTACCTCTCTGAATTAGCCCAGGGATGAGTAAGATATCATAAAATATCCAAGTGGAACTGAGAAATATCAGAGAAATGACACTAATCAAAATCCCAGAAGCTGATCACCCACCTGCAAACATCTATATATGGATCCGTCATCCTAGAGATCTAGAGACTGGAATTTTTCATCTTGTAAGGAAGTCCTGTTAGTTTCTTTGTGAAACATCATAGTGTTGGGTGATCTAGATTTTCATGAGGTGAAGAAGGGATTTCATGCTGGGAGGATGGCACTGGGTTAGATAAATGGGTTGTAATCCTCTCTTCTACTACTTCTATCAATAAATCTATTTGAGTTTTCCTCCATATTCTTGTATGTTTGAGTTGATATATGCATTTGTATGGTTAATATTTATCTGATCCTATATTGTTTATAATTGTATATCTCTATGCTTTGATGGTATTATGTTGCTTTGACTCTACAGGTGTTCTTTGAAGTGGGAAAAACGAGGAAGGAGCAAAAAACATCTCTCAAAGGGGAGAGGAAACAAGCAAGGAGACAAGTAGAGGATTGAGGCTGGTACTCTATGCTTCTCTCTCATCTACTTCTCATAAAGGGAAATGCAAGTAACTTTAGTTTGTTTGTTTCTAAGATAGTTACCCATCTTAGTGGGACTAGCAGATGTGAATGGGCACTAGTTTTTCCCAATAATTTATATATATATATATATAATAATATATAATTATATTAATTATATATATATATATATATATATATATATAACTTCAAACACTTTCATATTAGCACTATCACTACTAATACATGATTGATCATGTCTTACCTTTTTTTTTTAAAGTCATGTACTTCACAAGATTTTAGTCCTTGATGTTGCTACATTGCATTATACATCAAGGGTTTCTTTAATCATGGTAGTCAACAAAATTTTGGTTTTGGGACTTTAGGTTTGTGAGAATGTATGGTTTTTCCAATCAAAATCATGTTGCAAATTATTATTTAAAGGGAAAAAGACTATTGGTAAATTTATCCTCAATTGGGATCCTAATCATGAATGTCAGTAGACACCACCACTTCTTTTATTGTCCTCAATTGGGATCCTAATCATGCATTTCAATAGACACCACCACTTCTCATATTGTTTTGTGTTCTTAGGATGAAATGAGATGGTTGATGATTGGGATAAAAGCACCAAATAAATTTGTTTTAGTGACCATTGAGATCCTCGAAAATTGTTTCTTTAAGCACCATCACTTCCATATTTTGTAATCCTAACAATTATGTCACCAAGAAAATTCTAGAAAAGAAAAATTTCTTTAGTGAAGGCTCTTACATTCTCTAACAACAAAAATGATTTTATGTTTAGGAGCCTATTACTATTAGAGGCCAAGCACCAAACATTGTTCCACCAATTAACTAACCCTTAATTCATGGATGAGTGCAATTTGGATGGATACATACATGCTTAACCCTACTTACCCTAGAGCTCTCACCCTTTAATTTTTTTTCAAGCTCTTAAACATCTTCACCTTCATTGAAGTTTTCCATGAAACTTGTGTGGCTAGGAGATTAATATAGAACTGTAACATTTGATATAAGAAAGAAACATTATTCTTAGGAACAATTAAAATAAATTACAGTGAAAAGTATGGTGGATTTATTTTTGTAAACAAAAAAATTCTTTTAATTCACATTCATGTTACATATAGGCTCCGTAGGAAAAACATAAAATCCTGATTCTTATTAGGCTTAATGGACCAAAGATGGAAACAAAACCACATTGAAAATAAGCTAATGACACTAGAAAGCCATTTTCTCCTAACCCAATATAACAAAAATCTCGTTTAGCTCAAAACAATCCATTTTCATGATTGTTCAAGATGGCGAGCTGGAATTGGCCCACCTTGTTCATTAACTCAAGGTAGAGGATGATGGAAATCCTCATGGACATGACCTTCTATATGCTCCATTTAACCTTCAAGGTTCACTAATATGTCATGGATTTGTTTTTGATGTCTCACTGGATTTCATCACGTAGAAAATTCACCATTGGTTCTATTGGAAATTGTTCATGACCCTTATAGCTTAGTTCCTATCCTTGTGCTTGTAAGAAGCCAATTGCTCTAAAAAAAAATTGTAATTGTCTCCCATGCTATGTGTCAAATGGAAAAGGAATCTTCACTCTACCTCGATAAATCATCATGAGTGATCATTTTCATTGAGTGTGTCAATTCAATATTATGATTAAGTAAACTTGGAATAGACACACTTTGTTTCATTTACCAACTTTACCAATGTTATTAATCTTTAAGCATTTTTTTTTTCTTGAATTTTTTTTTTCTATTAAATTCTATGTAGAACTATTACTAAGGATATTATGAGAATGCTTAACTCATTTTTACTAACTTCAAACATTTCTCATATTAGCACTATCATCTTCACAATTGTTTGGCCCTTGATGTTTCCACTTTGAATTATGCATGAAAGACCCTTTTAACCATGGTGGTGAATACATTTTTTGGTTTTGGACAATAGGTTTGTGAGAATTTATGGCTTTTATTTTAGTGAGTGATCTTATAACTTTTAGGAATTTTATTTCTTTCTTGAAATAATTTTCCATTAAATTCTATTCATAAGTATTAACAAATATATTCCGAGAATATTTAAAAATTTTAATAACTTAAAGCATAACCCATATTACAACTATCATTACTAATACATGATTAAAATGTCTCTTAATTTTTTTTTGAAACTCATGTACTTCACAAGGTTTTAGTCCTTGATGTTGCTACATTGCATTATACATCAAGCGTTGCTTTAATCATGGTAGTGAACAAAATTTTGGTTTTTGGACTTCACATTTGTGAGAATGTATGGTTTTTTCCAATGACATTCATGTTGAAAACTATTAATTGAAAGCAAAAAAACTATAGATAAATTTATCCTCCATTGGGATCCCAATAATGGGTGTCTTTAGACACCACCACCTCTTACTGTTTTGTGTTCTAGTATAAAAGCTCGGTCCCAAAAAATGAGATGGTTGATGAATGATTACGACTAAAGCTACAAATAATTTTTTTAGTGACCATTTAAGATCCTAACTCTCTTTAAACACCATTACTTCAAATAGAAATATTTCTTCAATAGAAATATTTTCTTTAGTGAAGACCCTTAAATTCCTAACAACAATATATATATATATATATATATATATAATATATATATATATATATATATATATATATATATATATATATATATATATATATATATATATATATATATATATATATTATTATTATTTATTATTATTATTATTATTATTATTATATTATTAGAGCCTATATCTATTGGAGGCCAAGCCCCAATCATTGTTTCACCAATTAACCCTCAATTTAGGGAGTGAAATTTCGATGGAAACAAACATGCTTAACTCTACTCATCCTAGAGCTCTCAACCATTAGGGTTTGTTGAAGCTACTAAGAATCTCCATCTTCGTTCAAGTTTGACATGCAACTTCTGTAGCTAGGATATTAATATAGAACTGTAATGTTTGATATAAGAAGGGAAAAAATTTCTTAGGAACAAATAAAATACATTGACAAGTACGTTGGATTTACTTTCACTCACCCTTATATTCTATAAAATTAAATTTTCTTTTAATTCACAGTCATGTTACATAGTGGTAGGCTCCATAAAACAAACCTAAAGGCCTAAATCTTATTACTTGATGGCCGAAAGATGGAAACAAAACCATATTACAAACAAGCTAATGACAATTGAAAGCCATTTTCTAATAACCCAATATAGCTAAGAAATCCGAAGTAGTTCAAAATAATCCATTTTCATTCTTGTTCAAGAAGGAGAGCTAGAATTGGCCCACATGGTTCATTAACTAGAGGAAGAGGATGTTGGAAATCCTCATGGTCATGAACTTATATATGCTCCTTCTACCTTCAAGGATCATTAATGTATCATGGATTCAATTTTGACCTCTTAATGGATGTTATCATGCACAAAATACATCAGTGTTTTTGTTGGATATCCTTTAGAAACTTATAGCTTAGTTCCTATCCTTGTGCTTATGAGGAGAAAGTTGCTCTAAAAAAATTGTAATGTGTAGAAATTTCTCATCCTAATTATGAAAGGGAAAACACATCACTACTCTACATGGATACATAAACATTAGTGATTTTCACTCACTGTGTCAATTTAGTAGTTTCATTAAGAAAAGTTTAAATAGAGACACTTTGTCTCATTTATCTTTCAAAATTTTATTTTATTTTGCTCAATGCTCTTATAATCTTTAGGAATTTTATTTATTCCTCTAAGTAGTTTTGTATTAAATGCAATGTAGGACTATTAATAACCATATTATAAGAATGTTTAACTCTTTTTTAATAACTTCAAGCATTTTTCATATTAGCAATATCACCTGTAATACATGAGTGATAAACTAAGTGTCTATTATTAACAATTTTATACACTCATATACTTCACAACATTTTAGCCCTTCATGTTTCCACTTTTTATTATGCCTGAAAGACATTTTTAACCATGGTGGTCAACAAAATTTTAGGTTTTACCCTATAGGTTTGTGTGAATTGATTGTTTTTCTTTTGGTGAGTGATCTTATAACTTTTACGAATGTTATTTTTTTCTTGAAATAATTTTCCTTTAAATGTTATTCATAAGTATTAATAAGGATATTCTCAGAATATTTAAAATTTTAAATAACTTCAAAAATTTACCATTTTAGCATTGTGGCTAGTAATATATGATTCACGTGTCTATTAATTTTTTTTTGAAACTCATGTACTTCACAAGTATTTAGTCCTTGATGTTGCAACTTTTCATTATACATGAAGGGTTTCTTTAATCATGGTAGTGAACAAAATTTTGGTTTTTGGGCTTTAGGTTTGTGAGAATGTATGGTTTTTCCCATGGTATTCATGTTGAAAATCACTATTTAAATGCAAAAAAACAAGGGATAAATGTATCTTCCATAGGGACCCCAATCAAGGGTGTCTTTAGACACCAACACTTCTCTTAGTGTTTTATGTTCCCTAATAACTAGTATCAAATATGAGAAAAAAATGAGATGGTTGATGAATGGTTGAGACCCAAACAACAAATAAATTTGTTTACCAGCCATTAAGATCCCAAGATAACTGGGTCTTCAAATACCATCGCTTCTATCATTTTGTAATCCTAACAATTATGTAACCCAAAAAAATTCTTGAATAGAAAACTTTCTTTAGTGAATACTCTTACATTATCTAAAAGCAATATAGATTTTATGTTTATAGTATTATTTCTATTAGAGGCCAAAGGCGAGGCATTGTTCCATGAATTAAGCATTAATTCTAGGCTTAGTGCAATTTTGATGGACACAAACATGATTAACCCTACTCATCCTAGAGTTTTAACCCTCTAAGTTTTGTTTAATATCATAAGCATATTCACCTTCATTTAAGCTTGACATGAAACTTGTGTGCGTAGGAGATTAATATAGAACTATAATTTTTGATATATGAAGGGAATGCGATTCTTAGGAACAACTAAAACACATTAACAAGTATGTTGGATTTAATTCCCTCACCCTTATTTTTTGTAAATCAAAATTTTCTATTCATTCACATTGATGTTACATTCTGATAGGATCCATAAAACAAACCTAAAGACCTCATTCTTATTAGAATTGATGTCCCAAAGATGAAAACAAAACCACATTACAAAAAAGATAATTACACTAGAAATCCATATTATAATAACCCAATATAACATAAAATTCTGAAGTAGCTCAAACCAATCCATTTTTGTCAGTGTTGAAGATTGATAGCCCCAATTGGTCCACCTTGCTCATTAACTATAGGGAAAGTATGATGGAAAGCGTGATGGACGTGACCTTCTATATGCTTAATTCTATCTTCAAGGTTCACTAATGTGTCATGGATTAGTTTTTAACCTCTGAGTGGATGCCATCATGCACAAAATCCACCATTGGTTCTGTTGGAGATTGTTCATGAACAGTATAGCTTCATTCCCATCCTTGTGTTTGTCTGCAACTATTGCTCTAAAAATATTGTAATTTGTTCAAATCTCTCATTCTATGTATAAAAGGGAAAAGTAATCTCTACTCTAGCTTGATACATATTCCATCCTGCATGAAATCCACCATTGGTTCTGTTAGAGATTATTCATGAACATTATCGATTCATTCCTAGCCTTGTGTTTGTCTAGAGCTAGTTGCCCTAAGAAATTGTAATTTGTTGAAATTTCTCATTCTATGTATAAAAGGGAAAACGAATCTCTACTCTACCTCAATACATCATCACTAGTCAATTGTAGTGAGTGTCTCAATTTAGTAGTGTGATTAAGAAAAGTTGAAATAGACAGGCTTTGTCTCATTTCTCGGCTTTACCCTTGCCACTAATTTTTTTTTTTTGCTCAGTGCTCTTATTATCTTTACAAATTTTATTTATTCCTTAAAATAATTTGATATTAAATGTTATGTAAGACTATTAATAACAATATTCTCAGTTACTTAAAACGTTTAATAACTTCAAACATTTACCATATTAGCACTATCAATATTGATACATGATAACTTCAAACATTTACCATTTTAGCACTATCACTAGTAATACATGATTTACCTCTCTGTTAACAGTTTTTTGAAACTCATGTACTTCACATGTTTTCATTCCTTGATGTTGCCACTTTTCATTATACATCAAGGGCTTCTTTAATCATGGTAGTTAAGAATTTTTTGTTTTTTCTCTTCAAGTTTGTTATAATGTATGGTTTCTCACATGGTATTCATGTTGAAAATCACTATCTAAAGGAAGAAAAACTACGAATACATTTATCCTCCATTGGCATGACAATCATGGTTGTCTTTAGACAACAACCCTTCTCTTTGTGTTTTGTGGTCCCTAATAACTAGTATCAGAACTTAAGACAAAATGAGATGGTTGATGAATGATTTGGACCGAAACAACAAATAAATGTATTTAGTGACCATTGAGATCCCACACAGGTGTGTCTTTAAACACCATCATTTCTATCATTTTGTAATCCTAAAAACTATGTAACCAAGAAAAATCCTCAATAGAAAAACTGCTTTAGTGAAGTCTCTTACATTCTGTACCAACAATATATGTTTTATTTTTAGGAGTCTATGGCTATTAGAGCAAGCAGGAGGTATTGTTCCACCAATTAACCATTAATTTAGGGCTCATCGCAATTTAGATGTAGACATACATGCTTAAAGCTACTCATCCAAGAGCTCTAACCCTTTAAGGTTTATTCAAGCTCCTAAGCATCTCCACCTTCATTCAAGTTTTCCATGAAACTTGTGTGCTTAGGAGATTAATATATAAAAGTAATTTTTGATATAAGAAGGAATATTTATTCTTAGGAACAATAGAAAAAATTGACATGTATGTTGGAACAACAAAAAACATTGACATCTATGTTGGATTTATTTCTATAAATCAAAATTTTCTATTAATTCACATTCATGTTACATCGTGATAGACTCCATAGAACAAACCTAAAGGCCTCATTCTTATTAGACTAAACTTCCAAAACATGGAAACAAAACCACATTACAGAAAAGATAATGACACTCGAAATCCATATCCTGATAACCAAATATAATAAAAAAACTCCCATGTATCTCAAAACAATCCATTTTCATTATTGTTCAAGATGGAAAGCCAAAATTGGCCCACCTTTCTCATTAACTCCAGGAAGAGGATGATGGAAAGTCCCATTAACATCATATTCTATATGCTCAATTCTATCTTAAAGATTTAATAATCTATCATGGATTCATTTTTGACCTCTTCTTTGGAGACCATTCATGAGCCATATAACTTCGTTCCTACCCTTGCACTTGTGTAAAGCGAGTTGCTCTGAAAAAAATTGTAATTTTCTAAAGGCTCTCATTATATGTATCAAAGGGAAAAGACATCTCCACTATACCTAGATACATCATGGTGAGTCATTTGCACTGAGTGTGTCAATTGAATAGTGTGATTAAGAAAAGCTGAAATAGACACTGTCTGTCACATTTATTGGTTTTACTAGTGCTACTAATCTTTAAGAAATTTTTTTTTTCTCAGTGGTCTTATAATCTTTAGGAATTTTATTTATTGCTTGAAATAATTTTATATTAAATGCTATGTAGGACTTTTAATAAGGATATTTTGAAAATATTTAACTCTTTGTTAATAACTTCAAACATTTACCATATTAGCAATATCACCTCTAATACAGGAGTGATAAACTACCTGTCTATTAAAAGTTTTTTCAATTCACGTACTTCACATGTTTTTAGCCCTTCATGTTGACACTTTTAATTATGCACGAACAACCTTTTTAACCATGGTGGTGAATAAAATTTTGGGTTTTGGACTATAGGTTTGTGAGAATTTATGGTTTTTGTTTTGGTGAGTGATCGTATAACTTTTAGGAATTTTATTTGTTTATTGAAATATTTTTCAATTAAATTCTATTCATAAGTATTAATAAGGAGATTCTCACAATATTTAAATTTTTTAATAGCTTCAAACATTTACCATATTATCACTATTTCTATTAATACATTGACATGTCTCTTAACAATTTTTTGAATCTCATGTACTTCACAAGGTTTTAGTCTTTGAAGTTGTTACTTTGAATTATATGTCAAGGGATTCATTTATCATGGTAGTGAACAAATTTTTGGTTTTTGGACTTCAAGTTTTTTAGAATGTATGTTTTTTCCAGTGACATTCATTTTGAAAATCACTTTTTAAAGGAAAAATAACTGCAAATAAATTTATCCTCCATTGGGGTCGAAATCATGGGTGTCTTTAGACACCACCACTTCTCTTAGTGTGTTTTGTTCTTGTATCAAAGCTCATTAAAAAAGTGAGACAGTTTATGAATGAATGGGACCAAAACTCCAAATTGATTTTTTGAGTGACAATTGAGATCCTAGACAAGTGTGTCTTTAAACACCATCACTTGTATCATTTTGTAATCCTAACAATTATTTAACCAAGAATTTTTTTCAATAGAAAACTTGCTTTAGTGCACACTCTTACATTCTATTAGAACAATATATATTTTATGTTTAGGATCCTATTCCTATTAGAGGCCAAGCTCTAGGAATTGTCCCATGATTAAACCCTCAATTCAAGGAAGAATGCAATTTCAAGGGACACAAACGTGATTAACCCTACTCATGCTAAACACCCTTTAGGGTTTGTTCAAGCTCTTAAGAATCTCCACCCTCATTCAAGTTTGCCATGAAACATGTGTGGCTAGGAGATCAATATAGAACTGTAATGTCTGATATGAGAAGGAAACATTATTATTAAGAAAAAATGAAATACATTGACAGGTATGTTGGATTTACTTTCACTCACCCTTATTTTCTCTAAATCAAAATTTTCTATTAATTTAAATTCTTGTTACATCTCGATAGGCTCCATAAAAGAAACCTAAGGGCATAATCCTTATTAGACATGGCTGAAAGATGTAAACAAAACCACATTACAAACAAGCTAATGACTATCGAAATCCATATTCTGATAATCCAATATAACAAAAAATTCTCATGTAGCTCAAAACAATCCAAGATGGAGAGCTAGAATTGGCCCACGTTGCTCATTAAATTGAGGAAGAGGATGATGGAAAGCATCATGGACATGACCTATATTCTCCTTCTAACTTCAAGGTTCACTAATCTATCATGGATTCATTTTTTACCTTTGAGTGGATGTCCTCATGCACAAAATCCACCACTGGTTATGTTGGAGATGGTTCATGAACCTTATAGCTTAGTTCCCATCCTTGTGCTTTTGAGTAGAAAATTTCTCTAAAAAAATTGTAATTTGTTAAAGTCTCTCATCCTATGTATCAAAGGGAAATGACATCTCGACCCTACCTAGATACATCCTCGTTAGTGTAATTAAGAAATGTTGAAATTGACACACTTTGTCTCATTTTTGGGCTTTATGAGCGCTATTAATCTTTAAGCATTTTATTTATTTTTGTTCAATGCTCTTATAATATTTAGGAATTTTATTTATTTATTGACATAATCTGTATTAAATGAAATGTAGTACTTCTTGTCAATTGTAACTTAGGAAAGTGTCTAGTAGATTGTCACTTTAGTTTCTGGACCCACTCATTGGGCTAGAGGGATCATCTCTGTCCAGAGAGAGGATTTACCTAGACAACAATTAGCCAAGGGTGCATTCCAACATGGCCACTTACACCACAACAACAACTCAATAATGCAAAAGAGGCATATAATGCCTCACACCTTCCACTGTAGCTACTCCTTTAGACCTTTCACGTCAGGTTCACCATATAATCTCTTTTCTCCAACTTATAAATTCATATATGCAACACCTAGGCTCCCATAAATGATTTCTAGAGGCTAAGCTCATGGGTTCCAGTACGCAATTGTATAATAAATCGCACAAGGATGCGGCACTCAGTGAATTACAACTACACCACAACACCATAACCACTTTCACACCCTTGGATCTCTCACCCAACACACAGATCTGGGCCAACAAAATCCTTTCGCGTATCTAAATGATATTTGACACGTTCTCAACAAGCCACTCAGGAACATACACTAGCCACTCATTGCGTTACATGTTGGCTCCAGGGTTACACACAACTTCAAAAAATCACTTAGGTGCCACCATATCACATGTTCACACCTTGAGAACTTCAAATTGTATTTCTAATGTCTCTCAGGTTTAACATAGTACATTGGCTCACAAAACGATTTCAATGTTTCTCCTCCACTTCAACATGTGTGGTGCTTCTCCACAAGTACCAGGTTCAACAACACCTCCACATAATCTTAAATCCACAGCAGCACAATGCTCAATCCATATAGGGCGCGATTTTAAACTACACGACTTGGCTTACTCTTAGTAGCCACTCACAAAATTTCACACCATATCAACTTCAATACACCACACAAACCCAGTTTCCTCTTTCGGTGCACACTCCACTTCCATTGGTTACACTACACAATGTTAGCTACGCCCTATGCTCTTCCAAGCTCAAATGGCTTAGTTCACTTGGCAAACAACCTTGGCTCACACGCCCCTAAGCTCACCCTAAGCAGCCTCACAACAACTCACAAATCTAAAAATCCTTCAATTAACTACGCTATTAGTGAATAATACTTGCTTATGATTAAAAGAAACTTGACAAATTCGACAAATTACCTAACACCGCCTTCAATGGTGACAAATATGTGGAGCAATTTCTACAGGACCAAATTGTGTTCTGCAGGCTCCCTTCACACAACGATCAATGAAGGATCGCTCCACCCAAAACCAGATACACATTAGGAGATACAACGGTGGTTCTTCTGAGTGACAAACTCTAGTCTAGAGTGTAGAACATAGTTACTAATCAAACGAGAACTATTAGCTCAAAATTGGTACTCTAGCCCAAAAAACTAAAAAAAAAAAAGGCTAAAAATGAAAAGTGTTGATGCTGGAATAACATTTTTTATTTTCGGAGTACATTTTCAACATTTTTTGAAAATGACAGCAAAAACCATTTTTTTGTGTGGAAAAGACACCCCGAAAAAAAAAAAAAAAAAAAAAAAAAAAAAAAAAAAAAAAAAAAAAAAAAAAAAAGAAAGAAAGAAGAAGAAGAGAGAAGAAGAAGAAAAAAGAAGAAAAATAAAAATAAATAAAAAATAAAAGAATGAAAAGAGGAGGATAATAATAAATAAATAATTATTCTATTATTATTATTATTATTATTATTATTATTTTTCCCCGGGTAAATTTTCAACATTTTTTAATAATGACGTTAAAAATAAAATATCATGACTCCGAAAATCTTTAAATTTCCAACGATTTTTAAGCATGACATTAAAGGTGAAATATCACGTCTTTGAAAAACCTTAAAATTCTAATATTTTTAGGCATGACATTAAATTTAAAATATCGTGACTTTGAAAAACTTTAAAATTCCAACAATTTTCATAGTGCTAAAGAAAAAATACTTATACTTGTTTTCAATCATAGAACTAAAAAAAAAATATCATGACTTCGAAAAACATTAAAATCTTGACAATTTTTCAACCATGGAATTAAAACCAGAGATTATGACTATAAAAAATTCTTAAGTTTTCAAAATATTTCAAGCATGACACTCTCGAAAATGTTTATGACTAATTTGTTTTTAAAAATGAACAGCTGAATGAAAGAATTATTATACCTAGAGTAATTTATTTTTTGAATGCTAAATGTATAACAATTTTAAAATCTTAGCTAAAGACAACTTGATACATTGCAACAAAAATTTAAAAATCAACCGTCAAATTGATACGTAGTGTAGGTGAGCTTGACCTATTGTAATGAAAACTTAAAGACCAAACATGGTATTGACACATTGTGGAGATAGACTCGATTTATTATAAAAATAATTAAAATCAACTATCAAATTACACATAATGGGATCAGGTTCGACACAAACCCTACATAAAAAAACAAAAGAAGAAAATATATATATGTCTGTGTGTGTGTTTTATTTTAATTTGTTTTTTTTTTAATTATTCTGTTTTTATTTTACATTTTCTTTCAACTTAAAAAAATTGTTTTTGATTTTTTTTGGTTAATTTTTATTTATTTTCTTAAATTATGTGTATTTTTGAAATATTTTCCATTTTCTTTTGTTTATTTTTAATTTCAATAATTTTGGCTTTTACTTTTATAGTTTTTTTTTTTAGCTATTTCATATTTGTATTTTTGTCATGTTTTTCATTTTATGCTCTATTATTTTATTATTTTTCAATTTTTTTGTGTTTTTTCTTCAATATTTGTTTTTTATTTTTGTTTTTGCTTTTGTTTTTGTTTTTTTGTTACATAATTTTTTTTTTTTATTTATATTATATTGTTGTCGTTGTTGTTGTTTTTTTAAATATTTAATTTTTTTGTCATGCATGTTTTTTATTACCAACATGAAAATCACCAACATTTAAAAAAAATATCCACACTTAATATATTAGAAAATTTAAAGTGTAAAAAATAAGCCCTTTAGACAGAAAGGATTTAAGGGGCATCAACACTATCAAAATCAAAATGAAAATCACTAACAAAAAAAAAATATTCATACTTGATGCATAAAAAAATTTAAAGTGTAAAAAATAAACCCTCTAAAAAGATGTGTTGATGTTGCATCAACATTTTGCAAAATCAGCATAAAAATCACTAACATTTTAAAAAAATTGTTCATATTTGATACATAAGAAAATTTAAAGTGCCAAAAATATGCTTAAAAAAAAGTGATTTCTGAATCACCACTTTTCAAAATTGGGTGATTTTTTGCTACCTAAAAAAACTAGGTACTAGGTAATTTTATCATATGATCAGTAACCATGTTGTAGCTAAAGTTCATGGTTTTAGGGCCAGACTTCATACACATTTCAATGCTTGTAGAACTTTCTGAGCTCCGCACTCGCACAACACTTCTTAACTCCACAACAATTACAATATACACAACAATTCAGTTGACTCCACAACAATGCCTCCATGCCTTGTTTAACGCTCTACACGACACGTAGCCACACCAAAAACTCCACAAATGGTTAGCTCTTCGCGCTGACTCCCCACAACAATCTGATTCTAGATCCTCACATGCAGAGACGACTTCACACACAATTTCACTTGGCACAAGACCTCACCACCACCATGTCCTCAAGCCACACTCACGTCGCCTCCTCAAGCCACACTTAGACCCAAGCCCACACCGATTATGTCAATATCAAGAATCTTAAGGAGAACACTTAGGCTCTGCCAATCACTTTGACTACTCCTCATCATGCACAAGGAGAAACAACTCTTCCAACAGAACACCGAGCCCTTAGCTCTTCACTCCATTGAGCCCACTTGACTATGGCTCTGATACCATATCAGAAATGAAGACTCGATCAAAGAGCTTGCAGATTCTATTCAAGATAAGACAATTTATACATGCATCTAATCGATAAATCTACTGAGGTTTCACTGACTTCCATTTACATTCTTCCTAACTCTACTGGCTATTAACTCCCCACTGACTAAGGAATAGTAAGAGTGATTATTATTAGGACAGGTGAAGGGTGTGACAGTTGAGTGGAGATGAAGATTCAAAAGTACAATCTTGCATAGATAGCGAAAGATCAAGCCTTAAGTTCTTCAAACGGTGTAGAGTTCACATGGTGTCAGTAGATGAACCCGAAAAGGATGACGATGAAGATGATGTGTACAAGTTCATCGAAGAAGAGACAGAACAAGAATCAAACACTATCCCGCTAATTAAAGATGAAGTCCGAGAAAAAAAAAACCTTGAAACGGCCAAAAATCCTAGAAAAATCTTCCTCAGTGCTCTTCTGGGTGCAAAAGAAAGAGAATCATACATGCGCCTGATATAGGAGCTTTCCAATATATTCGTACTAAGTGTGTGTTGATTTATTAAATATGAACATTAGCATAGATACTTTAAAAGTGACTTGATATGCACGTCAAGTTTGCGAATTTCGAGGATTTATATGTCAAATTCACACAGATTGATGTGATTTATAGGGTGAGCATATAGGATTCATCAACATTTTCTGATGGTATGGGTGCATTGGATGTAGATTGGGAATATGGACATATTTGTAGCATAAACCCATCTAACCTACCTTGATATAAATCTTGAGGATGCTGACGGTCAACCAATGAATATATCAAGGTCACACAAATGGCCCATGTAGTAAGTAAATATTAGAATTTAGAATGTGCACAATTAAGCTTAGAAAACTCTATGTGCTTAAACAACCTCTATTTAGATGGATTAAAAACTTAAATGGTAAGCCTTTTGCTGCATTTTAGATTATTTTCGTTGCTCCATTATCTTTCATTGTTGCAATTTCTTTATCGGTAGCTCTTACCATCTTAAATGCAAAAAAAATTTCAAACTAATGGTGAAAGTTCTGGCCGGTGGCATTGGTCTTGGGGGTAACAAGTAGTGTAGGTAATAGCTTGGCAAAAATGTTTCCTTTATCTAATGCTTCTAGTGAACCTCTAAAGATTTATGGAGTTGCTAGAAGGCCTAAGCTAGATTGGTCCCTAGATAATCCACTTGAATATATTAAATGTGATGTTTTAGATAGATAGATTACATTTGAAAAGATCTCACTATTAAAAGTGTCACACATCTCTTATGGGTTGCTCGTTTGGGTGAACAGAGAAACAGAGGAGAAAAACTTTGAGGACAATGGAAGAATGTTGAGTAATGTGTTAGATTCACTCTTGCATAATGTTGAGAATTTACAGCACATGTCTTCAGACCAATGAAAACACTAGTCAGGGACATTTGATAAAGTGGTGAGGAATCACAAGTTTCAACGACATCATCCCACTATTTCATGAAGAGCTTCCTACCTCGTAAATGTGCCCAATTTTTACTACACTATGGAGAGTGTTGTTTTTGAGTTTTCCAAGAAGAAAGAAGGATTAACATGGTCCATTCAGCGTTCGAGAATCATATTTGGTTTTTGTTCTTGGAACTTGATGAATATTATAGGAACACTGAGTGTTTATGCTACCAATTGCAAACATGAGGGGTTGCTTTTCAAATACCCTAGTAACATAATTACATGGGAACAACTCATGGATGCCTCTAATGCAGAATTGATTGCAAAGCAAGAAATTTGGGCTGCCATATACCCTTACACCGAAAACCAAGCCTTTAATTGTGATAATGGAAATGTGTTTAAATGGAAACCAAGGATTTAATTGTGCTAATGGAAATGTGTTTAAATGTGAATATTCAAAAGTACAATTTCGCGCAAATAACGAAAGGTAAAGCCTTAAGTTCTTCAAGTGGTGTAGAGTTCACATGGTGTCGGTAGACGAACCTGAAGAGGACGATGAGGAAGATGAAGTGTATGAGTTCATCGAAGAAGAGATAGAACAAGAATCGAACCATATCCCGCTAACTAAAGATGAAGTCCAAGAAAAAAACCCTTGGAATGACCAAAAAAACTAGACCAATCTTCCTTAGTGCTATTTTGGGTGAGGAAGAAAGAGAATAATAGAGGCGCCTGTTACAGGAGTTTTCCAATGTATTCTTACTAAGTGTGTGTCGATGAACATTAGCATAGATACTTTAAAAGCCACTTGATATGCATGTCAAGGTTGCGAATTTCCAGGATTCATATGTCAAATTCAAACAGATTGATGTGATCTACAGGGTGAGCATGGAGGATTCATCAACATTTTCTGCTCGTATGGGTGCATTGAATGTAGATTGGGAATATGGACATATTTGTAGCACAAACCCATCTAAACCTGCCTTGATATACATCTTGAGGATGTTGAAGTTCAACCAACGAATATATCAAGGTCACTTAAATGGCCGATGTAGTAAGTAAATATTAGAAATGTGCATAATTAAGCTTAGAAACCTTTATGTGATTAACCAACCTATGTTTAGATGGATTAGAAACTTAAATGATATGCCTTTTGCTGCATTTTAGATTATTGTTTTTGCTTCATTATATTGCATTGTTGCAATTGTTTTTTCGGTAACTCTTACCTTCTTAAATGTAGAGAAAATTTCAAACCAATGGTGAAAGTTTTGGCAAGTGACATTGGTCTTGGGGGTAACAAGTAGTGTAGGTAATAGCTTGGCAGAAATGTTTCCTTTATCTAATGCTCCGTGAACCTCGGAAGATTTATGGAGTTGCTAGAAGGCCTAAGCTAATCCACTTGAATATATTAAATGTGATGTTTTAGAGAGAGAGATTACATTAGAAAAGATCTCACCATTAAAAGTGTCACGCATCTCTTATGGGTTGGTCATTTGGGTGAAGAGAGAGACATAGGAGAAAAACTTTGAGGACAATGGAAGAATGTTGAGTAATGTGTCAGATGCACTCTTGCATAATGTTGAGAATTTACAGCACATGTCTTCAGACCAATGGAAACACTACTCAGGGCCATTTCATAAAGTGGTCAGGAATCTAAATTTTCAACCACATCATAGAGTTTCCTAGGGTAAATGTGCCCAATTTTTACTACACTCTAGAGAACGTTGTTTTTGAGTTTTCCAAGAAGAAAGAAGGATTAAATTGGTCCATTCAGTCGACAATTATATTTGGTTTTCCTCCTTAGACCTTGATGAATATTATAAGAACACTGTGTGTTTACACTACAAATTGCAAAGATGAGGGGTTGCTTTTCAAATACCCTATCAACATAATTACATGGGAACAATTCATGGATGCCTCTGATGCAAAATTGATTGCAAAGCAAGAAATTTAGGCTACCATAGACGCTTACACCAAAAACCAAGGCTTTAAAATTTGATCCGGATACAATACCCTTCGAGGGTAAAGGTTTTAGTTTCACTGAGGCGATGAAAATTTCTTCCCTTTGCTAAAACTAAGGAACCGATTAAGTGCCTCAAGCATCCTTAGCGATCTCGTTTCTTTGGTTCACCATCCTTACTATCAGATTTCTCGTTTTCATGATTGCTAAACGATTGCTGAATTATTTTTCAAGATTGTTTCCTCAATCCGACATTTCAACATTTCAACTCCTGCAATGTTTTCCTCTCTAATTCCTTCAAATCAGAAACGAAGTTTCTCTCCTCAAATGAAGTCAGGTGTGGCTGTATTACAAGACTGCTCTTTATAGCACCACTTCAATCTGTTGCCTCTACTAATTTGGCTCTGACAGTTTCACCAGTTCCATTGGCCTCTACCATTTTCACCATGTGTGCTTCGACCTTGATGATTTTGACCTCACCGACAAACACAGAAGTGTCGTCCTCATCGGTGGTCATTGATGAAAACAACGCGAGAAAATTCATTGGAACAACACCCGCGCCATCGCCACGTGGTCAAATTGTAGGGTTAGCTATTGTTCCATGGAGTAGTTGTTGTTAACCTAGTTCCTAGTTTATGTAGTGTGCATAGGACGAAAATGGAGGGCTCTCATTGGCAGGCTCACATATAGCCCGAGACAGGCCTGATGCATGAGACTGACACTGGATTGTATTGTTGATTCTTTGTAATTAGATGGACATAAACGCGGTTAGACATGGTTAATTATTTCACTGCCGTTCATGTTTATATGATTTCAGAATATTTGGAAAATCAGCGCAGGCCATGTCCATTTGATTGCAGAATATTTGGAGAATCAGCACATAAGCTCATGGGTGGAGATGAGTGGCGATTCCTATATCACACCCTATAGCATAGTAAATGTTATCTGATATGGGGCCGGTATAACCCCATGTAACAGACCGTGCGGTGATGAGAGAGAAAACAACGCGCGCCCTGTTACATGGGGTTGTTGGGGATTTTTCTGGAAAAATCCCAAAAACAAACAATTCAAGCACACAGAGGCAATGCTCTGTTTCCTTTATTCCGGGATCTTTTTGCACAGGGAAGTTTTTTTTTATTTTTTTTTACTGAGAATAGAGTATTGGACCACCATAAAAATATTTCTATTCATTAAAACAAAAATCACTGATACATATTCATCCTCTTTGCTGAGAGGGATTCACCAAAATATTTCAAAAGAAATTACTCTGTCTCATTTTGAAATTTTACACCATTGTGTGTAAAAATTTCTTTTATATTCACTGCTGTGTGAAAATTACTTATTCACCAAAACTTACATTACCCTTTTCACTGCTGTGTGAAAGATTTCATGGTTTTTACTGATACATGCTTCCCTTGTTTTTCTTACTCACACTGCTGTGCGTTTCATTTCGAAAAATACAATACACAAAAAAAACATTACAATGTGTTTTACTTGTTCAGTAAAACAACACTTACACCCATGAATAATTAAAAACAATATAATTAAAAACTATATGACATTGCCCATACCTCCGTAACATTAAAATTAAAATCTTTTACCTACAACTATGACAAATTCATTAAATGCATTAATATTAAAACTGGCGGTCAACCAAAATTTTATTTTACTCCACGCAATATTTATTTGATGCAGGCTCGTATGCAGCTTTGAACAATCAACAGTGGAGAACGATGGAGTAGATCGGACGGTGGAGGAGAATATCGGGTGAGCCTTTTTAACCGAGCTTTAACTCCCAAGAAACTGTCAGAGGGTGACGTATGGGGAGAGCCACGCGTCATCTCTAAATTTTCTCGGGTCGCTTGTGTACGAAAACTGCCTTCACACAAAAGCGGTCCGAGAAACTCACCGCGGGTTTGTGGTTTTACTGTGGTGGTTTTGGGCGTTGGTACGGCTGCGTTGAAATTACATATTCAACACTCCCCTTTAATTTCAACTGTTGGGCATTCGGTCATACCCATACACTTCCTCAAAAATTCAAAGCTTTTCTGATGTAGTGGCTTTGTCAAGATGTCTGCAACCTGTTCTTGAGTCCTGCAATGTTCTAGGACAATTTCTCCATTGTTCACCAATTCTCTGATGTAGTGGAACCTTGTATCAATGTGTTTCGTTCTCTTATGAAACACTGAATTCTTTGACAATGCAATAGCTGAGCTATTGTCACAAAAACTCACTGTCGCTTTTGCCTGCTCTTGGCCTAAGCTCCTCAACATCCTTCTCATCCAAACTGCTTGACATGCTGCTGCTGTAGCTGCCACATATTCAGCCTTTGCTATCGACAATGCTACAATGGACTGCTTATTAGAAGCCCATGAAATGGCTCCTGAACCCATATGAAAAACATAACCGGAAGTGCTTTTCCGATCATCAACACTTCCAGCCCAATCACTATCAGTGTATCCAACCAAATCTAAATGTTCTGAGACACTATATAAAATTCCAAACATTTTGGTACCTTTGACATACCTCAAAATTCTCTTTGATGCCTGCCAATGTGCCTCCTTTGGCCTCTCCATGAATCTGGAAATTAAACTAACAGCATACATAATGTCAGACCTAGTTGCTGTTAAATACATAAGGCTGCCTACAATACTCTTGTACAAACTAGGATCAAAATCTTTGCTGTTGTCCTCTCTGCTGAGTTTTAATCCCATTACTGTGGGAGTGATCGCTGCCTTGCATTCTTGCATGTTAAATCTGCTCAATACTTGATCTACATATCTTGCCTGTGAGATAAAAATTCCTTTTTCATTTTGATCTACTTCTATGCCTAAGAAGTATCTCAAGAAACCCATCTCAGTCATTTCAAATTCCTCTTTCATGACTGATTTAAAATTCTTAATAAGCTGATCATCATTACCTGTGAAAATAACATCATCAACATACAAGAAAACAATTAAAATTTTACCATCTTTTTCTTTGATGTAGACAGTGGGTTCTCCTTCACACTTGTCGAATTCATTATCCAATAGATATGAATCTATTCTGCTGTACCATGCTCTTGGCGCTTGCTTCAGCCCATAAAGAGCTTTCTTCAATTTGCACACTTTGTGCTCTTCACCTTTCTTCTCATAGCCTAGAGGCTGTTCAACATAAACCTCTTCCTTTAACACTCCATTTAGGAATGCTGACTTCACGTCCATTTGGTAGACTTTCCATTTGTTTTTGTGCTGCTATGGACAGCACTGCTCTCACGGTTTCCATTCTTGCAACCGGTGCAAAAGTCTCCTCATAATCTCTCCCATACTGCTGCTTGTACCCTTTGACAACCAGTCTTGCCTTGTGCCTTTCTATCTTGCCTTCAGCATTGCTCTTGGTCTTGTAAACCCATTTCACTCCAATGACTTCTTTACCTTTTGGTAGCTCAACCAAATCCCATGTTTTGTTTCTTTCTATGGCATTCATCTCTTCATCCATAGCTTCTATCCATTTCTTATCTTTAATTGCTTCCTCGAAATGAATAGGATCATCAACATGACAAAACAAGGCAAATAAGGAATTCATTCCTTCATCATAAATATCACTTAAGTTTCTGAACTTCTTACCTCTTTCACTTGGTGTGCAAGTGCTTGAAGATGCACTTGAATTTCCTCCTTGTGGTGTGCTTGGAGAAGCACTCTTATTTATCCTCAATGGTGTCCCTTGTTGTCCTTGTGTTGGCGCTGCTGTTTGGGGATGCATTTCAGCCACCTCCTCATCATCTTCATCATGAGACAAACAGTTTTTAACATTCACTGTTTTCTCAATGCTTCCATCCCAAGCTTCCTCTTCAATGAATTGAACATCTCTGCTGATAAAAAACTTCTTGGTGGATGGGATATACAACCTGTAGGCTTTGGATTCCTCACTGTATCCAATGAAAAGACATTTCTCCCCTTTGCTGTCCAACTTCCTCCTTAACTGATCTGGAATGTGTGCATAGGCCACACATCCAAAAACTCTCATTTGGGTGACTCCTTGCTTTCTCCCACTCCATGCTTCTTTCGGCACTCTGTTCATCACTGCTTTTGTAGGACACCTGTTCAAAATATATGCTGCACAATTACAGCTTCAGCCCAATAATCATTTGGCAAATGCTTTCCCTTCAACATGCTCCTCGCCATATCCATGATGGTCCTATTCTTCCTTTCAGCAACTCCATTTTGCTGTGGGGTGTACCTAGCTGTGAATTGCTTATGAATTCCATTTTCTCTACAAAACTGTAGGAATTCCTTGGAGATATACTCACCTCCTCTGTTAGTTCTCAAAACTTTGATATGCAGCCCGCTTTGGTTCTGTACAAGTGCTTTGAAATTTCAGAATTTTTCAAACGCTTCACTTTTGTTTTTAAGGAAATATACCCAAGTTTTTCTAGTGAAATCATCAATGAATGTTAGAAAATATTTTCTGGCTGCTAGTGATGAAGTTTGCATTGGTCCACATACATTTGAGTGGACAATCTCTAAGGGTGCCTTTGCCCTTATGTTTTTCGCTGATGGAAAAATTTCTTTGTGTTGTTTCCCCAATATGCAACCTTCACAAAGGTTGTCCGGTTTCTCTATCAATGGTAATCCTCTTACCATCCCCTTTCTGCTCAACAAATTAAGACCTCCAAAATTGAGATGTCCAAATCTCAAGTGCCACAACCAATTTTCATCCTTTGGCACGCTTTGGAAAGCCTCTTGGGTAACTGCTGCAATCACTTCTTTGTTTTTCAAATCTGCCCTTATTCTGAGAGGGAACATCCTGTTCCTTGTCATCTTCACTTCAGCAATACATCTTTTGTTGGGTGTTATATCCATGATGGTGCATACATCATTCTTAAAGAAAACATTGTACCCCTTATGGACAAGTTGTCCAATACTCAAGAGGTTACATCTCATTCCAGGGACATAGTAGACATCTGTTATGGTTTTCTTTTCGCCCTTCTTTGTAAATATTTTTACCTCTCCTTTTCCCATAACAAAAATTTTGCTATCAGTCCCAAGTGTGACTTCTGATTTCACATTTTGATCTAAGGTAGAAAACAGGGCTATGTTTCCTGTCATATGGTTGCTGCAACCTGAGTCTAAAAACCATATGTCTTCACTATTTGTTTCAGCCATGTTACAAGCTAACAACACATTATTTTGGCTGGTATTTTCTCTAGTGATATTTGCACTAGAACTATTACACATATCATGCTGTTTCTTCCTACATTCATTAGCATAATGCCCATATTTTTTGCAGTAATAACACTGGACATTGGATTTTTCATACCTTTGTCCTTGAGCATGATTTTGTCGTCTTTGTTGGCTGTTGCCTTGGCCTTGGTTTGGATTCGGATTGCTGCCTGTTCCTTGAGCATTTGCTGGGTTGTTCCTTCCACCTCTGTTTTGGCTTCTGCCTCTTCCTCTCTTGTTTCCTTTGCCTTGACCTCTTCCTCTTCCAAAGGACATCTGGGTCTTAAAGGCTTGCTCTAGAGATGAGTTTTCATTCCTACTCCAAATTTGGCCTATAATGGTGTTATCAGTGATGCATGTAGCTCATCAACTGAAAAGTTTGAGAGATCCTTTGTCTCTTCAATGGTGGTGACAATAGCATCAAACTTTGAGGGTAAGACCCTCAATATTTTCTCATCTGTGTGATCAGACCAATTACATGTGTGAAGAATGAGTCAATATTGTCTGACTCATTCATGTTCAGATTCTCAAAATATCTCCTCAGCAACTGTAGTTTTGCTGTCTTCACTTTCTCCATGCCTTGATAGGCTGTCTTGAGGGTTTGCCATGCTTCTTTGGATGTCGTAGCTGCTGTTATCCTTGGAAACACACTCTGGTCCACTGCTTGATACAAAAACACAAGGGCTTTTGAATCCTTCTTCCTATTGCTCTTCAGCAGATCCTTCTCTACTGGAGTTAATCTATTGAACTCATTTTCATCTGCTGGTTCTTCAAAACCATCTTGAACTAATTCCCATAAATCTTGACAGGCAAACAGAGCTCTCATGGTTATTGCCCAATAGTCATAGTTTTTCCCATTAAACTGTGGGAGCTGGGTGTTAAACATACCCATACCAGTGCTTGTGCTCGCCATTCCTTGCATCCTTAGTTATGCTTCAATTTCTTGACTGTATTTTAAAACCACTGACTGTTGCAACAAAAGACTCCTCCTTTCAGCTTCTTTGTCACCTTCAAAGAGCCTAAACCTGCTCTGATACCATTGTTGGGGATTTTTCTGGTAAAATCCCAAAAACAAACAATTCAAGCACACAGAGGCAATGCTCTGTTTCCTTTACTCCAGGATCTTTTTGCACAGGGAAGCTTAAAAAAAAAATTAAAGTATTGCACCACCATAAAAGATTTCTATTCATTAAAACAAATTTACTGATACATATTCATCCTCTTTGCTGAGAGGGATTCACCCAAAAACTTTTCACCCAAAGACAAAATTATTCTGCCTCTGTTACAATTTATTTTTACACTGCTGTGTAAAATCTACATTCACATTTACTGCTGTAAAAAACCTTTTACATTTACTCATTTACCGCTGTAAAATGAAATTCTTACATATGCTGTAAAAATTTCTTACATAAGTTTACTGCTGTAAAATAAAAAAAATTCACATTCACCACTGTGTGAAATTTTTCATTACATTAGAAATGCTTGGGATTTCACCTTTCATATTCAAAATAAAAAAAACATTGGCATCCCATTCGTTTCAACAAACCAATACATGCACCTCTATGAAGGAATCCAAAAATCATTCACTGTCGAGGGTCTTTTTCATTTTTACACTGTTGTGTTTTTTTTGTTCTTTTTCGCTGCTGCAAACCTTCTTCTCCCGTGTGCAATTATAATACATATTCGAATGAAAACTAAAACAAAACATATACCAAAACCAAAAAAAACATTTAATGATAGGTTGACTTACCCATACCTATCTTTAAATTCGCACCCATACATGCCGTATGAAAACATAAAGTTTTTACCTAAGTCAATGACACATTCATTAAATACATTAAATAAAACGTGCGGTAAAAGTAAAATTAACTTTGTGGTAGGTTGTTGAAGATGATTGTCCATTGACCTGATCGGACGCAATTCGCACACCAACCTCTCACAAAACAATCGAACTTTAGCTTCCGGGGAGTGGGTGGTTTTGTGTCCGTACACTGGACGCGTGGCAGCTAGTTGGGGTGTTCGGAGGCCCTCTGACAAAAACAACTTTTTACCAAAAGCGGTGCGAAATAATTTGTCGTTTTCTGAAGTGGTTTTGTGAAGTGGTTTTCCAGAGTTAATGCGGGCAGTTGGAAATTAATATTTCAACAAGACAAGGCTGTTGAGCACCGACATCATTGTGATTAGGATAATAGACCAATCACAAATAATCACCAAGTGATGAAAAGGGAAAATGTAATATACATGATACCCTTTATCATGACCATGCGGCATTGAGATAACGCAAATCAAGAGGAGAAAGATGACTGACAAAACCACTGCAGATTATAGTAGAGGAGCTTTCAAGGGCAGTGTTATAACAAAAGTTAGCAGCCACAAAAGTGTAAAGGCCCAAGCAGCCAGGGTGTCAGCATTGTATATCTCAAGAAAGCTACCAAATGTCAACTCAGTGATTCTTCTTCTCTATAGATTGGCTCCTCTAACATACGGAGGTATTTCTAAGCAGGATTGCGAAGGCTATGGAGTCGAGGCTTTATGTGATGTATGAAGAGTAAGCATTAACAAAACATATATTTTAGCATATGGAAAAAAATGGGAATGGACAAAATGATGAGGGAATAAAAGGAAAGGAAGAAGAGGAACACGGAAATGGGGTGATATGGTGTGAGCATTACGTTGGGGCATAACTTTCATACCTAAATTATGATATATTTGTATAATTAAATTGGTATATGATCTGATATAATAATAGCTATAGGCTTTAGAGGATTGATATTAGTAGTTGCGAGTCAAGGAAAGGCTAATTATGGTTATTTCACTAAAAAAGAAAACAACCTTCTTACTTCCATATGAACCCTACTCATCTTTGACACAATATTTGTGAAGAGGTAATCTTCTGACAAAAAGAAAGGAATAACCATCTTTCCGCTAAACAAAATGCACTAAACCCTCTCTCTCTGTATCTTCACCCTACTAGGGAATCCCCGGCATAGGAGGGATAGGCAATTCACGATTCGCCACATTCCCCTTGATGAACTTGAGGTTTTTGATGTGTACAAGTATTGGTATTAGAACATTGATATATAACCGATTCCGGAGCAGATATCTAGTGACTTAGGTTTGGGAGAGGATAGATCCCATTGCTAAGGTGACCAGGAGCTAATAAGGCAACCATCGAGGGGAAAGAAGCAAGGAATAGATCACAGGCCGATCAAACAAGCGGGCTTTTATATACACATTTATTTATACCACCTTTGTTTGAGATTTATAACATCTTGGGCCAAGGGTGCCACTCATCAATGCAAATGTAAAGGGGTTGTTCAATGGCCAAAACACACTTTCTAATCTGCAACTTATTTTGATAGAAAATTGTAAAACAGGTGTAGAAATAAAACAACAAATAAACAAGGGAGAATCTTCTCACATTGCTTATTCCAAAATAAATTTTTAAAGCTTTCACATAAACATGAGAACAAGAAGATTTTGTAACTTTAAAAAAATTGGAAAAGCACAATATAACCATACAACAAAGTAGATCAGTACCTCAATGCTTCATTAGTCTTCAAATTGATGCATGAGAAGCTGAACATCACCTTTAAACTACTACAATTTCCTCTATTTCTTCACAAATTTCCATATGCCATTTCCCATGTGAAATGGAAAAAAACTATTTTTTATATGGAGAGGGAAATTCATGTATGTTTACAACCAACATAGATTCATTTTAATCACATTAATCTTAACTCTAGATCTACCAAGTCCCGAGAGAGATCAAATGTCTCAAGATGCAAAATCTTTTATGAGTGCAAAACTTCAGAAAAAATTTACACCTCAAGAAATTTCATATTTCTTGACACATGATAGATTTGGAGTTGATATTGATTTATGTTGATCCTTTATAATGTTATTTATATTTATATTAATTTTACATTTCCTTAGATAAAAATATTTTTATTTTAAATTTTAATAAAACTCTCATAATACATATATCAACATGCATATATTCATGATCAATTATTTTGACATGTTTTATGAATTTTTATTAGTCCTTGCTATATTTTGACTATAGCAAGTGCCTTGCGATCAAAGTTTTTTGACCCCTCTATTAATTTCGGTCATTTTTAGGTGTATAACCAAAGTTTTTGAGATTTGTTTTTATTTATGATTTTTCTTAAATTATTAAAACAATTTTATATTTTTTGAAAAATGTATTTCTCATTTTCTGATCAGTCTAGATCATTTCGATGGGACATAATATCCCTGGTGGAGTGCATTTTTTTCCCTGTTTGTCAGTGCTTGAAAAATAATTTTAAAATAGAAAAAAGGCTAATTTAGTGAGTGGTCATTTTGTCAGTGAGTGCTTTGACACTGACATTGTTATGTTTGACATTGTTACTGCTCTGCCTAATGATGCCAAAACTGATGGGGTGCTAGGTCCATTAGGTAAGCGAGGGGGGATGAGGGTGAAGGGGCCTGAACAAATATCATGCCTTGAACAAAATGCATGATAGTTGTGTGGACTAATAGGTGTATGAAAGCAGGGTTGTGTGCAGAGTAAAGGTTCTCTTGCACATACCCCTCTTTCACACTAAGGTGTTTCCTCCGTCGTCGTTGCTAAATCCATTTCATGGGCTTTGTAATTGCACTACATAATTCATCGGTTGGTCGTAGACGCACTAGCCACAATTATGAGTGGTCATATAGTGCATATTGCCACTATAATACAACTTAACGTCATATTAGGCGGGATACTGTACTTTAATGATTTCATTAGACTCAACAAACATAACATATAGTGCTAGTAGGTGAGATTTATCGACATTCATAAACATGAAGTGGAGCTTTTCTACACTTTTGTAACATGTAGTATAAAGCATTCTATTAATGTGGTCAAATACACATAGATGTCATTAAAACCTTGCATAAATCTAATATTAAAATCCAAATTGAACCTCATTGTGTTGCTATGGAACAAATGCCTAAAGATGGAGCTAGAGTTCAATTATGTTTCCAAATTGTACTTCCTCCCCTAAGTTGCCTCAGCATGCTAGGGGAAGTGGCAACTCCCTTGACATGAGCAACCATTGCTCCAACACCCACTAGTGGATTATTTTGGGTGCTTAGGTAATGGAAAAACACAATTTATTTGTCTTTCGGTCTTCTTGCTGGAGGGACTGATGATGTCTTAAAGGAGACTGAATGAACAAGTGAAGAGGACAAGCAGAGGGTATTTGTAAGCATGTGCTTAGGGGAATAACTTCTATAGGAAGTATCATGGTTGAGAGGAGCCAAATATTCCAATAATAATTTTCCAAACAACCAAATTCAAGTCGATATTTCTTGCCTACTGTGTTTTCAGAAAATAAAAACCAAATAGTTAATTTTTTGTTCATGATTCTCTAAAGTATTCATTGCAGAAAATTAGAATATTAAATAAATATTTTTTATGAAGCATATCAAATTATTCTATGAATGCAATTTTTACTTTAGAATGAGTAAATTGTATTGGTGTGGCTGTGTGTGTATATATATATATAACTTGTAAGAGAAAACATCAATAGAGATTTTGTTCAAATTTTCTAAACATACGTCATATACCCAACAATACATAACAATTGCATTGGTGTGAAAAAGAAAAACTACTTCAGGTAGGTATAATTTTATATGAAACGTGGTAAAAAGGATGGAAACTCAGTGAAAGCTCAACTAAGTATACACTAGAGAGTAAAAGAGAAAAAAAATACTCTTTCATTCAAATAGAGCATGGATAAAGTTATGTAAAGGGAAAGCTATTAAACAATAGTCAGGGTCAAAGATATTGAACCTAATAAAGTTTAGATTCATAGAAAATGTTAAATATTAAATACAACTGCAAGCAAGAGAGCCTAGGGCTAATATTTTTCAAAGAATTGGAAGTGCATGACCACAGATACACTCATAAGAATTACAAAGACAAATGAGATAGGACTTTGGTAGTGAAGTCGTGGACATAGTAAGTAAGTACAATAACATTCGACTTGGTAAGAGATTCAATAGTCCTATGAGCTGGAAAAGTAAACGCCAATTGGAAACATCAAAGGAAAAGAAAAAAAATCCATCTTGTACAAATAAGAAATACCTCCAATGACAAATCAATATGTAAGTATCAATTTCATAGTATAGTTATAAGGATGCAAAACCATGGGACTTAGAAAATCATTCCAATGAGAATGCACATTTGAAAGGGTTGCAAATGAATTTAAATCATAAATATATAACGAAAAATAAATATTTTACCTAAAGAATCTAGAAGAAAGTAAGAAATAGTTCAAATGTAATGAAATGGTGTCACAGTGTAAAAGTTACCTTTGACCTTAAATTCTTAAGCGAACTCAATACAAAAATTACTTGTCATGAAGGAAATAGTAAAACGATGAATGACAAAGATGGAACATTGGTTCTTTGTTGTTATTATTTAAGAAATTGACCTCTAAAAAGTTGTTACAAAGAAGGTGGCCACAACACTCAATGATGTAGTTATTACACACGAGTAAAGCCCTAAAATTCTCATCATTGTTTATTATGTAGGGTAAATCGCCACTATTGGTTTGGGAGGTCAAAAGGACCGTGCATGGAATCACCATAGAATGCCACATATGTGGGTAGAAAATTATAGAGAAAACTCATAAATGTTTTATAAACTATATCGAAACTATCATATAAAGTCCAGATTAATACCACATTGGAAATGTAGTTAAGATATGAGTCTTAATATAAGTGGATGCAATTCACTATAATCAAATCAACATTTAGCATATTCAATGCGATTGATATAAAATATACATAAGTGAGTTTATAATACGAAGAACTTGGATAAAGTTAAAAATGATGCCTATGGTAATTTTAATATAAAGTTAGTATATGCATTGAAGTATAGGAATGCATATAAGTTCGATGCACTAGGAATTAAGGAAATATATTTTTTATTAGATAGATTCTTTGAATTATAAATAAATTATTGAAAGGAAAATATTTAATAAGTGGTAAATATGATTAAACTCGATAGACCAAACTCAATGTGAGCAATAAAATAATTATATTGGTAATATAGGAATTTAAACCTTGATTCCATGAAATGATAGTCTTATACGACACTTATGAATAGAGAAATGTTTTGGCATAGTTTCCCAAAGTCTAAAACTAAGTATATTAATGTGTTAAGAATTACGAGATTTAAATATAGATGTGTTGGCGGTGTTGAATACCTCCAATGGTAACAAGGTATCCATAATATGAAGTCCCAATTAGACCTCACACCGTTTGGAGTAGGAACCCCAACCGAAAAATAAGGTCGGTTGTCATTATCTTAAAGATTTTTCTTGGATGTAATAAACTACACAAGAGAAACACATATACTTTCGAGATAAACAAGTAATTTATCCTTGTGATGTATTCAATTGCAAAGTGTATAATGGTTCTTTCACGAAAAATAAGAGAAAGTGAGTCTTTAAGAGAAAAGTAATAATACTATCCTAATAAAGATGCACACATATATATATGAAAGAATCGTTAATAATCTTACGAAATAGTTCACAAATAAATAACGGTCATGAAAGAAAAAGACCCGATTCAAAGATGCATGCTAAAGCCAAAATAGTTCATTTTCATTAGTATGTATTAACATAAACATACATAGCCCGCGGGGCTTTGGATTGACGGCGAATGGGTGCCTTGTTAAGGCATTCCTTGCGATAGGTCACCGGTTCAAATCCCCCATTGGTACTTAGGTTAGTCTTAACATAGAAAAAAAAAAACATAAACATACATCGCAAACAATGAAAGAATAACTTTACAATCATTCACGATATATGCATGAAAATTGTGTCAATTCCAAGAGATTCAAATTATAAAGTGAAAGTTCCAAGATACACTATCACACTAGTTCCAATAGTGGAACTTTAAGCAACTACTTTCTTCTCAAAAGACTAATATTCTCTCCTATGCCTAACTTGAGAAGCGAAGGTGAAACTTCCTTTACTTAAGTTATGAGGGTGTATACATGACAAATGAGATGACTCTCCACCTCCCTTGTGACTCATGAGCTCCCCTCATGACTTTTGAGCTCCTATGTGACTTTTCGAAATCCTATGAGACCCTTGAGCTTTTATACGACTCTTCACATTCTATGTGTGAACCTTGGGCTTCCACACATCTTACATTTGTAGACTTTCCTGTAGATTCACAAGCTCATGTAATCTGCTAAAACAAGAGACAAGAATTTTCTTCTACTATTTACAACAAAATCACATAAAGATCAAGCAAAACAATAATCGACAAGAGGAAGAACATCAAAGGCACATAAGACAATAAATATCTGGGGAAAGCCACAACTTAAAATCCCACTATTTGTATTGCATTAATCAGAAATTCAATATGAGATTACAATGCTTGTTCTCACAAGAACAATCCCAACACTCAGTAAAATCAATCTCTAGTTCACAAGCAAACTCTTGGCCAACACTCAGCCAATTCTCCATCTCTCCAAGCCCCTATTTCCTTGCACAATTCCTATGGCTGATTAGCCCATCTTGAAGGGAAATTAGTGCATCCAAAACTGCATAATCCCTTCAAGGTTTAGTTCCTGATTGCATGCACTATTTGTACAACTCAGAAAATTCTACAACAAATAGGACACTGTCCCCACACTCTAGTCTCAACTGGGTCTTTCTCTGATTTGACATGCATGAGTTTTTGATGAGGGAATCTTCAGATAACTAGAGTAGCACTAGTTGAGTTCATTAATGACCCAACTAACTGTTAACTCACTATTGGTTCCTCATACAATTTGGAACTAATTTAACTGAACTTAACTAAGTAAACTAAATTGTCTAATTACAACTCACAATTAACTCATACTAGAATCCTATAAAATAGGGAGAACATACACATGATGACAAAAATACTTTCAACTCGAAATTCCTAAGTTAACTAAGTCAAGTTAGCTTAGTTAACTATTACAAGTTTCTATGAGAAAATAATTCGATTTTAATTCACATTTTAATTCAAGGACAAACTAAACTGGAATTTTTGATCCAATTTTAATAATCTCTTGTTCCTATTTTCAACAACATTTTCTCATTTTTGAAATTACATAATTACATCCACAAATGATGTGGAAAAATACACTTACACATAAGACTCTTACGATGACACTTGGAAAAGCCATAACTTGGAAATGATGACATGGAACTTTGTTGTAAAGTGCTTATTCCAAGCTTCTCTCCTTTTTTCCATCTTTTTATCTTCATGATAGATCTTGCATGTACATTTTCATCTTCCAAAAACCAGGAAAGATATGGAGTCTTCCATGTGATATTGATCTTCCTTCTTCTGTCATGATCCAATGTAAACTCATTTGCTTACTTGATGATCTCCTCGTGGTTCCAGGTTCACAAGTGTCTTTTTATGTCATCTCCTTAACATCCTCCTTGAGCATCATCCTGTCATGTCAAGATAACAATACCTACAAATGGAATCCACTCATGACAAGATGACATCAGTCTCAAAATATCCTAACCTATCTTATTCCTCGTGCAACATGTTCATTAAGTTGGGACAAAGTGGGATTGAGGAAGAGGCTTAGGGATTGTGTTGTCACCCTCTGCAAAATGTGTTTTAAGCCACTAAAAGAGGACAAAGGAGCAGATATTTTGCAGCTTAATCCCCAACAACATAAGCCTGCAAAGATAAATCAGACCCCCTCCAGTGGATAGTTCTCTAAATTAGCTTTCCAACAGTATATGAAACTCCTCAAATGGACTCCAGAGTTAGAAGTTACAACATATTGAAGATACTTCATGTCATCTTGGGAGATTGGGCATAACTCTTTCTTGGAGAATCCAATTTCAATCAGACTGGTGGCGAGGATGTAGAGGGCTACCATAGTTCGCAATTTTAGACTTTGGAGATCTGAAATTTCAGAGATACATCAAATTCAATATCAAGCTCCTACAAAAAAAAACAAAGTGTGTAGCCTTTTTAAAAAATTGCATAAGTCCTGTTTGAAAACTTAGTTTGAAGTGAGTAAAAGGGAATAGTGAAGAAAATGATCATTAGTTGATGCCCCGAAGAAAGAAAATGGCATGAGGGCTTCACTCACTGAACCTCTGACATAGCATGTGCATTCGTGACATATTAAACAATACCCTTAATTTGACTACATATTGGAAAATACCTCTAAAAATCACATTAAGTTTCACCTTTCTTCTTTTGATATGCATTGTAAATGCATATTAGTTCTCTCACAATGCAATTACTTAACCCACACTCAAGCACATCTCACTATGATTTGTGGCATTTAATGGTCCAAGGCACACAAAGATCAACCATGTTTTAGGAAGATTCGTTATGTGCATGTATATAAAATAACATATAAATTGATCTATATGATGATGAAAAATCAATTGATGAATTTTTATGAATAGGTTTGCAACAAATAAGGAGTTCAAGCACAAGTCTAAACCCTCTAGATGCAAGACAACTATCTACAACTAAGGTTGGGGCCCCAAAATCTCAAATCAAGGGTGCAATCCCAACCTACACATGCTTAGAAGAAGAGGATGGACAACTCCAAACATATGCGCTCTTAAGGGAATAACACGAAAGCATAACATCACCTTTTGATTCACTGTCATCTCACCAATGAGATATGGGCTATCACTCATAAGCTATGTAAATGCAACAATGGATTGGAGATAACATAGAGGCATTAAATGAATGGGCTACAACTAGAACATAAGAGAAAATTTTGGTTGTAGAGGTGATCTGCTTCATTTGGCTAGCTCAAAACAACGGTGTATTCCAAAATAAACCTCCAAACGTCTACAAGATTTTCTACATGTTGAAGGAAAGCATTACCTTATCATGCACCTCACTAAAGACAAGGCTTCCTTGCACTCTCATACCTTTGAAATACAGTTCTAAAATTTCAGATTACCAAGGATTAAGATAATAATAAAAACAATTTTCAGATTACCAAACATTAGGCACTAGTCTTCTCCCATCTAGTCAATGTAAAACTCAAAATTCTACCTTTCATTTCTTGTTTTAGGGTAAAATATAGGTTTTTATAACAACCTACATTAACTTCCACCCATAGAAAACCTTAAACATCTTGGTAATTGTGCATATATTTGACCAAAAAAACATCTTAATAATAATTTAACTTGTTGATTTTTATCATGGTCATTTTAAGGCTGGAAATCTTGATATCTTTGGCTGTTATATGCTATTTAATTTTTAGAATTTGCTAGTTAGACAAACCTTAGTTTTATGTAATATTTTAGCACTAATTTCTAATTGTTTATAACTTGTTTCAAGGGGTAGTATATTGTTGTTGTAGCTTGTGTTGTTGCTGTAATTTCATACCTTCTATTCAAGATTTCACCTAAACATGAGAACAAGAAGAAACAACTAGAAAAGCATAATATAACCATACAACAAAGTATATTAGTACCTCAATGCTTCATTAGTCTTCAAATTGATACATGAGAAGCTGAACATCACCTCTAAACTACTACAATTTCCTCTATTTCTTTACAAATTTCCATATGCCATTTCCTACATGAAATGGAAATAAACTCTCTTTTATATGGAGAGGGAAATTCATTTATGTTTACAACCAACATAGATTCATTTTAACTCACATTGATTCATCTTAACTCTAGATCTACCAAGTCCAGAGAGAGATCAAATCTCTCAAGATGCAAACTTTTTTATGAGTGCAAAACTTTAGAAAAAATTGACACCTTGAGAAATTTCATATTTCTTGACACATGATAGATTTGGAGTTGAGATTGATTTATGTTGATTCTTTATAATGTCATTTATATTTATATTAATTTTACATTTCCTTATATAAAAATATTTTTATTTTTAATTTTAATAAAACCCTCATAATACATATATCAACATGCATATATTCATGATCAATTATTTTGACATGTTTTATTATTGTTTATTAGTCATTGCCTCTACCAAGGACTATAGCAAGTGCCTCGCGATCAATGTTCTTTGACCCCTCTATTAATTTCGGTCATTTTTAGGTGTATAACCAAAGTTTTGAGATTTCTTTTTATTTATGATTTTTCTTCAATTATTAAAACAATTTTATATTTTGTTGAAAAATGTATTTCTCAATTTCTAATCAACTTAGATCACTTCGATGGGACATAATATCCCTGGTGGAGTGCATTTTTTCCCTATTTGTCAGTGCTTGACAAATCATTTTAAAATGGAAAAAAGGTTAATTTAGTGAGTGGTCATTTTGTCGGTGAGTGCTTTGACACTGACATTGTTATGTTTGACATTGTTACTACTCTGCCTAATGATGCCAAAATTGATGGGGTGCTAAGTCCATTAGGTAAGCGAGGGGGGAGGAAGGGCAAGGGGGCTCAACAAATATCATGCCGTGAACACAATGCATGATAGGTAAAACAATATCCAATTGTGGAAATAGTTGTGTGGAACAATAGGTGCATGAAAGCGGGGTTGTGTGAAGAGTAAAGGTTCTCTTGCACATACCCCTCTTCCGCACTAAGGTATTTCCTCCGTCATCTTTGTTAACTCCATTGCAGGGGCTTTGTAATTGCACTACATAGTTCATCGGTTGGTCGTAGGCGCACCAACCACAATTATGAGTGGTCATATAATACATATCGCCACCATAATACAACTTAACGTCATATTAGGCAGGAGACTGTACTTTAATGAGTTCATTAGACTCAACAAACATAACATACGTTGCTAGTAGGCGAGATTTATTGACATTCATAAACATGAAGTGGAGCTTTTCTACACTCTTGTAACATGTAGCATTGTAATAATGCATTCCATTAATGTGGTCAAATACATAGAGATTTCATTAAAACCTTGCATAAATCTAATATTAAAATCCAAATTGAACCTCGTTGTGTTGCTACGCAACAAATACCTAAAGATGGAGCCAGAGTTCAATTATGCTTCCAACATTGTATTTCCTCCCCTAAGTTGCCTCATCATGTTAGGGGAAGTGGCAACTCCCCTGACATGAGCAACCATTGCTCCAACACCCACTAGTGGATTATTTTTGGTGCTTAGGTAATGGACAAATATAATTTATTTGTCTTTTCGGTCTTCTTGCTGGAGGGACTGATGATGTCTTAAAGAAGACCGAATGAACAAGTGAAGAGGAAAAGCAGAGGGTATTTGTAAACCTGTGCTTAGGGAAATAACTTCTAGAGGAAGTATCATGGTTGAGAGGAGCCAAATATCCCAATAATAATTTTCCAAACAACCAAATTCAAGTTGATATTTCTTGCCTACTGTGTTTTTAGAAAATAAAATCAAATAGTTAATTTTTTATTCATGATTCTCTAAAGTATACATTGCAGAAAATTAGAATATTAAATAAATATTTTTATGAAGCATATGAGATTATTCTATGAATGTAATGTTTTACTTTAGAAAGAGTAAATTGTATTGGCGTGGCTGTGTGTGTGTGTGTGTGTGTGTGTGTGTGTATATATTTCAAATTTTCTGAACATACTTCATATACCCCACAATACATAACAATTGCATTGGCGCGAAAAGGAAAAACTACTTCATGTAGGTATAATTTTATATGAAACATGGTAAAAAGGATGGAAACTCGGTTCTTAAAATATATATTACGACTTCCTAAGATTTCAATTAAATATTCGTACCAGAGATATTTAATAAAGAAAAATAAAATCTATATACTATTATAGTTAGAAAATTTTGAAATTATTTCTGAATATTGGGTGTTAGGGATAGTCTTAATTAAAGTAATAAGAAGCATACAAAAATTATCAAGTGAAAGCTCAAATAAGTATACACTAGAGAGTAAAAGAGAAAAAATACTCTCTTTCATTCAAATAGAGCATGGATAAAGTTATGTAAAGGAAAAGCTATTAAACAATAGTCAAGGTCAGAGATATTGAACTTAATATAGTTTAGATTCATAGAATATGTTAAATATTAAACACAACTACAAGCAAGAGAGCCTTGGGCTAATATTTTTCAAAGAATTGGCAGTGCATGACCATAGATACACTCATAAGAATTACAAAAACAAATGAGACAAAACTTTGGTAGTGAAGTCGTGGACATAGTAACTAGGTACAATAACATTCGACTTGGTAAGAGATTCAAGAGTCCTATGAGCTGGAGAAGTAAATGCCAATTGGAAACATCAAAGGAAAAGAAAAAAATCCATATTGTACAAATAGGAAATACTTCCAATGACAAATCAATATGCATGTATCAATTTCATAGTCTAGTTATAAGGATGCAAAACCATGAGACTTTGAAAATCGTTCCAATGAGAATGCACATTTGAAAGGGTTGCAAACGAATTCAAACCATAAATATAAAAAGAAAAATAAATTATATACATAAAGAATCCAGAAGGAAGTAGGAAATAGTTTAAATTTTATTACAAAAGATTACTTGAGAAACATTGTTTAGTTGAAGGTGAAAGAAAAAGTTTATTATCACAAAAATAAACCCTATATAAACTTTCAAGGTTGTTACTTGAATCTCTATAACAAACTCTCGACTAATAAACATTGTAAAGGAAACAAAAAATCCTAATAAGAACAATCAACAAAAATATATGTCTACCAAAAGTTAAAACCCCAACAAATTTAAGCACATAATAATCTTGAATGTAATTTAAATGGTGTCACAGTGTAAAAGCTACCTTTGACCTTAAATTCTTAAGTGAACTCAATACACAAATTGCATGATTGAAGGAAATAGTAAAACGAGGAATGGAAAAGATCTAACATTGGTTCATTGTTGTTATTATTTAAGAAATTGACCTCAAGAAACTTGATTACAGAGAAGTAGGCTACAAAACTCATTGAGGAAATGAAAACACTGACAAGAACCAACGAGTAGTCATTACACACAAGTAAAACCCTAAAATTCTCATCATCGTTGATTATGTTGGGTAATTCGCCACTATTGGTTTGGCAAGTCAAAAGGACCATGCTTGGAATCACCATAGAATTCCACATACGCGGGTATAAAAGTATAGAGAAGACTCATAAAGATTTTATAAATTATATTGAAACTATCATATAAGGTTTGTATTAAATACCACATTGGAAATGTAGTTAAGATATGACTCTTAGTATAAGTGGATGCAACTTGCTATAATCAAATCAATATTTTGCATGCTCAATGTGATCCATCTATGATATACATATGTGAGTTTATAATATGAACAACTTGGATAATTATTAAAAATGATGCCTATGATAATTTTAATATAAAGTTAGTCTATGCATTGAAATATAGGAATGCGTATAAGTTCGATGCGCTAGGAATTAACAAAATACATTTTTTTGTTAGATAGGTTCCTTGGATTATAAATACATTATGGAAAGGAAAATATTGAATAAGGGGTAAATATGATTAAACTCAATAGATCAAACTCAATGTGAGCAATAAAATAACTATATTGATAATATAGGAATTTAAACCTTGATTCCATGAAGTGATAGTTTCATACGACACTTATGAATAGAGAAATGTTTTGGCATAGTTTCTTGAAGTCTAAAAACTAAGTATATTAATGTGTAAAGAATTAGGAGATTTAAATAAAGATGTGTTGACGATGTTGGATGCCTCCAACAATGAAAAGGTCTCCCTAATATGAAGTCCCAATTAGACCTCACACAATTTGGAGTAGGAACCCCAACCGAAAAATCAGTTTGGTTGTCATTATCGTAAAGATTTTCCTTGGTTGCAATAAATGACACGAGATGAAACACATATACTTTCGAGATAAACAAGTAAGTTATCCTTGTGATGTATTCAATTGCAAAGTGTATAATGGTTCTTTCACGAAAAATAAGAGAAAGTGAGTCTTTAAGCGAAAAGTAATAGTACTATCCTAATAAAGATGCACACATATATATGAAAGAATCGTTAGTAATCTTGCGAAATAGTTCTCAAATAAATAACGGTCATGAAAGCAAAAGCCCTGATTCAAAGATGCATACTAAAGCCAACGAAATAGTTCATTTTCATTAGTATGTGTTAACATAAACATACATCACAAACAATGAAATTATAACTTTACAATCATTCACGATATATGCATGAAAATTGTGTCAACTCCAAGATATTCAAATTATAAAGTGAAAGTCCCAAGATACACTATCACAATGATACAACACTAGTTCCAATAGTGGAACATTAATCGACTACCTTCTTCTCAAAAGACTAATATTCTCTCATATGCCTAACTTGAGAAGCCAAGGTGAAAATTCCTTTACTTGAGTTATGAGGGTGTATATATGACAAATGAGATGACTCTCCACCTCCCTTGTGACTCTTGAGCTCCCCTCATGACTTTTGAGCTTCTATGTGACTTTTTGAATTCCTATGAGACCCTTGAGCTTTTATAAGACTCCTCAAATTTTATGTGTTAATGTTAGGCTTCCACACATCTTACATTTGTAGATTTTCATGTAGATTCACAAGCTCATGTAATCTACCAAAACAAGAGACAAGAATCTGCTTCTACTCTTTACATCGGAAGCACATAAATATCGAGAAAAACAATAATAGACAAGAGGAAGAACATCAAAGGCACATAACACAATAAATATCTGAGGAAATCCACAGCTCAAAACCCCACTATTTGTATTGCATTAATCATAAATCCAATATGAGATTACAATGCTTGTTCTCACAACATTCCCAGCACTCAGTAAAATCAATCTGTAGCTCACAAGCAAACTCTTGGCCAGCACTTAGCCAATTCTCTAGCTCTCCAAGCCCCTATTTCCTTGTGCAATTCCTATGGCTGATTATCCCATCTTAAAGGGAAATCAGTGCATCCAAACTGTGCAATCCCTTCAAGGTTTAGTTCATGAATGCATGCGTTATCTATACAACTTAGAAAATGTTAGGTCCCTATAATATTAGTGATTCCCCCATTACTATTGTCATTGTAGCCCTTATTATTATTGTTGGGCCCCTATTGTCCCCATATTGTTATTATTGTGCCCCATATAAGCCCACTATTGTTATTGTTGTGCCCTTATATTATTACTGTTATGTTGGCTTTGATTATATTGTGACCCCTTAGACTCTTATATGTAGAAAGGAGGTTTTGTCATTTGTATCGTCCAATAATTGTTCATTTGTGTAATGTAAAGGAGGTTTCCCCCTCGAAGAGGTTGATTTCTAAGGCGTTGATCTTTCTTTTCTATCTTTTGTGAGTGAATTTCATGACATTTGGTATTAGAAATTTGGATTCTAGGGTTTCGCTGCTCCAAACAGATCATCGTGGAATTTTTTCTATAATTTTTTTTTGCAATGTTTCAGAAGCCAAACAAAACCCATTTGAGCTGAAATCATTCTGAATCTTGGATCCGAATTTCAGATTTTGTCTCGCTATATTTTTAGAGATATGACCTAAGGAAGTTAAGGTTTTTGCAGACTCTCGAATTACATTCCAAACAGGGGACCTTGGGAAAAATGTCATAAATTTCTCTCTGAGCATCAGATTGAAATTTCGTAAGAAGTTACAGAAAGAGAAAGGACTTTAGTTTCCTCTATATATTTTCAGATTCGAAGGTAAAAAAAGTGACATGTGGCATGTCGTACAAGTTTTCTCTATTGAAAAATTATATAATCAGGTCATTTTGGGAGATTGGTTATAACTCTTTCTTGGAGAATCCAATTTTGATTGAACTAGTGGCATTGGAAAGAGGACTCAGAGGGCTACCGCCAGAAGAAATCTCAGACCTTGGAGATCTGCAATTATAGAGATACAACAAATTCAATATTAGGCTTCTGCAAATCGAAAAAAGGTGTGTAGTCTTTTTAAAATTTTGCATAAGTTTGGGTTGAAAAATTAGTTTTAAGTTCAAAGGGCATAGTGAAGCATAATTATCATTAATTGATGCCCCGAAGAAAGAAAATGGAAACACCTAGTAAGCAACCTAAAATCTCTATCATGAATCATGAAGAAGAGGAAGAAATGCAACATGATATATCAAAATTACGAGACCAAGTGCAACAAATTTCAATCTCACAAAAGGTAATAGAAGCTAATATTAACGGTTTAAAGAAAGGTATGGAAGCTAAGATGAATGGCACGGAAGCTAATATGATTGGTGTGCAAGTTAAGATGGATGGCGTGGAAGCTAATATGGATGGCATGGAAGCTAAGATGAATGGCATGGACGCTAAGATGGATGGTATAGAAGAAAAACTGAAAGGCAACATGGAAGATTTGAAGATAGATTTGACTAAGTTGCTACAAGAAATGCTTACTTATGGTGAAAGGGTAGTAAAGTAAACTCATGATGAGAATAAAAGAAATGTTAATCATGATTTCATAGACTCTAACTTTGGATTGAATACCCACCATGTTCCAAAGATCGATATGAGGAAGTTTGATGGCAAGGATCCCATATCATGGATACTAAATATGGAGCAATATTTTGATCTCCATAATGTGAAAAACATACAAAAGGTACACATTGCAACTTTCTATTTGTAACCAAATCAGTTTGTATGGTGTCGATGGCTTTGCTCTCATAAACAAATTGTCACTTGGGCAATTTTTAAAGAATAAATGATAGCACATAATGAGAATACAAAAAGAAACACTTTTTTTAGCCATTTGATAAACCTCAAACAAAAGGGTTCAATGAGGGAGAACATTGAGGACTTCCAAAAATTGAATATAAGGGTAAAGGATATTCCAGAGGAGCATAGGATTGATGTGTTCATAGGGACTTTAAAGGATAATATCCAACATGAGGTTCACCTTCGGGAACTTGACTCATTGGAGAAGGCATTCAGGTTGGCAAGAAAAATAGAAAGAAAAAATATGGCAACAAGGAAGCCTACCACTCACAACTATAAGGATGGAAGTGTTGTTTCCCCTAGCCTTCCACAACCTACAAGGTTAATTCCCCAACAATTGGAAGAAAAAAGAGCAAAAGGGATTTGTTATAGTTGTGATAGCAAATAGACTAAAGGTCATAAGTGTTCCGAGAAGAAATTATTTCACATAGATTGTGAAGAGGAGGAAGAAAAGGAACAAGAAACGTCAAAAGAAGAGGATATACACCAGGAACAAACCCTAAAGGAAGAAGAAATGAATCTGACCATATCTTGTAATGCATTGGCTAAAATTGCCACTCCTCAAACTGTCAATGTAGAAGGACATATCAAGAAGAAAAAGGTAATAGTGTTGATTGATTTGTGAAGTAAAAATAATTTTATTCATTGTAAGATAGCCAAGGAATTGAATTGCTTCCTATAACCAGCACCAGAGTGTCAAGTGATGGTTGCAAGTGTAGGAACCATAAATTTCTCTAGAAAGTGCCATAATATCAAGCTATCCATGGTAGAATATGTATTGAATAGCCCAATTCTTTCCATTCCAATGGGTGGTGTTGATATTGTACTAGGAGTCCAATGGCTACAGTCCTTGGGTGCAATAGCTTTTAATTTTCAAGAACTTTTCATGAAATTTTCTTGAGAAGGAAAGGAAGTTGAATTAAGAGGTATCGCAAGGAAACTAGGAAAGATAATCAGCTCTAATGGAATGAAAAAACTTCTAAAGAAAGAACAACAAGGTGTAATTGCACAATTATGTTCAATGTGTAGGTTTTAACCCCGTACAGAAATTACCTACATACAAATTCTAAAACACAAAAAATAAACAATGCAAGAGCATAACACATAAAACACATATACACATAGATTTTCCCCAAGATCCCAAAACCGGGACTACCAGCTTGATTTTTCATTATGTTCCTTTCAATGTTACAATACATATATATACATGTCAAAACATCCAATACCATGGACCAAAAACCATCGCACCCAAAATCATGTGCGAAAACCATGCACAAAACCATAGGTAGGTTTTCCCCAACTAATATAGGGTCCAATTTTTTTTTTCCCAACATTCTCCCACTTGTTATTTTCTTTTCACAGGGGGCCACAGGAGAGCTTAGTCATTTATCCAACCCTGCAATGCCCATCGTTTCTCTACACCAAAAGAACTTCTCAGAGCTCACAAATTTTGTCAATATATCTACAGTATTCTTCAAAGTGTCCACCATTTTGTCAATGCATCTGCAGTATTCTTACTAGTTGTGGAAAGAATATAATACAACCCAACATGCTAGAGGTTCCCACATAGAAATCATCTATTTCTTGAGATCTCCAAAAAGTCTTGGACAATCATTCCAAGGTATTTGAGACTCCCAAAGGTCTCCCACCTAATCATGATCATGATCACGCTATTTATTTGATTCCAGGAAGTGTTCCTCCAAACATCAGGCCTTACAGATATCCCTATGCCGAAAATAGTGAAATTGAACAAATGGTTGCAGAAATCCTAGAGGCTGGTATAATTCAACCTAGTCAAAGTTATTTCTCTGCTCCAATAGTATTGGTGCACAAGAAGGATGGATCATGGCACATGTGTCTAGATTATAGGGAGCTCAACAAGTCACTATTAAAGATAAAACTTCCCTTCCTGTCACTTGATGAACTATTGGGATGATTGCATAGATCATTTACTTCACCAAGTTGGATCTTCGTTCAGGATATCATCAAATCAGAATGAAGACTGAAGACATCCCGAAAACAACATTTAGAACTCATGAGGGTCATTATGAATTTTTGGTCATGCCTTTTGGCCTTACCAATGCACCTTCTACATTTCAAGGTTTGATGAATTCCATTTTCAAGCCCTTCCTTAGAAAATTTGTGTTAGTATTTTTTGATGATATACTAATCTATAGCATGTCTTGGAAAGATCATGTTCAACATGTTGACAAGGTGCTCAAACTATTTGAGGAGAAACAATTATATGCTAAAAGCTCCAAATGTTTCTTTGGAGTGCAAGAGGAGGAATATCTGGGTCATTTTGTATCTCATGAAGGTGTTAAGGTAGACCCTAGAAAAATTAAAGCCATTAAGTAATGGAAAATCCCCACATCCATAAAGCATCTGCGAGAATTTCTCAGGTTGACAGGGTATTATCACAAGTTTGTTAAGAACTATGGGAGAATAGTAGCACCTTTAACAACATTATTGAAGAAAGATGCATTTTTATGGACTCCAGAAGCAACGAAGGCCTTTGAAGATCTTAAAGAAGCAATGTGCCAAGCACCAGTCTTAGCTATGCCAAATTTCACAAAAACCTTTATTGTGGAATGTGATGCCTCAGGAAATGGAATTGGTGTTGTTTTAATCTAAGAAGAAAGACCCATTACTTTCGAAATTCGTCCAATCAAAGGAAAGTATTTACACAAAGCTATTTATGAGATGGAAATGTTGGCAATAGTACATGCACTTAAGAAATGGCAACCCTACCTAATGGGAAGACACTTCAAGGTAATAACGGATCATGATAGTCTTAAATAACTTTTAGAACAAATAGTATATTCTGAAGAGCAGCAAAAATGGGTCACAAAGATGTTGGGTTATGACTTTGAAATCATATACAAAAAAGGGAAGAAAAACGTTGTGGCAGATGCACTCTCAAGAAAGGTTGGGGATGTGGAAGCATTGCTTTATGTCATTTCTATTATCCAACCAGAATGGATAAATGAAGAAAGGGATGAATTGAAGAATGACAAAGAAGTGTGGGAACTCATTCAAAAGTTACAATAAGATCCCAGTACATCTAATACATTTACCTAGAAAAATGATTCGTTATTGTACAAAGATTTCTTATACCTATGTAAGAATTGCCAACTCAAACAAAAGATTCTTATGGAATTGCATGCCTCTCCCTTAGGAGGGCACTCAAGAATTTTAAAAACTTACCACAGGGTTAAGAAGGAATTTTTTTGGGATGGCCTTAAATTGATATTCAAAATTTTGTGGCGGAATGTTTGGTTTGCCAACAAAATAAAGTTTAAACAATTAAGACACCGGTACAACCTTTATCCATTCCAAGCCAACGTTGGGAGGAGGTTTCAATGGATTTTATCACAGGTTTACCCAAGTCTGAGGGAAAGAGTATCATCATAGTGGTAGTTGATAGACTTACCAATTATGCACACTTTTGTGCATTATCACATCCATTTAAAGCTATTACAGTTTCTATTGCATTTATGGAAACAATTCAAAAGCTACATGGAAACCCAAAGATTATTGTAAGTGACAGAGATATCATTTTCACTGGAAATTTTTGGACAAAATTATTTTCTTGTCTTGGTACTCAGTTAGCTCATAGCTCATCTTATCATCCTCAATCTGATGGGCAAAATGAGATAGTAAACAATTGTTTGGAAGGATATCTTTGTTGCTTTGTATCTGATAAACAGACACAATGGGTCAAATGGTTTCCTCTAGCTGAATGGTGGTAGAAAACTTCCTTCCATACAGCAACAAAAATGACCCCATTTATGGCACTTTATGGATATCAGCCACCATCCATCACATCATATTTAAGAGAAAATTCTAAGGTTCAAGTAGTGGAAGATCACATCGAGCATCAACAAAAAGTTCTCCAACTCTTAAAGGATAACCTAACTTTGGCACAGAATAGAATGAAACAACAGGCAGATCAACATCGCAGCGAAAGAAGTTTTGATATAGGTGACTACGTATTTCTACAGCTACAACCATATAAACAATTGTCCCTCAAGCAACCTAAGAAGGATAATAAATTATCACCAAAGTGTTATGGTCCATACAAGGTGTTGCAAAAGAATTGTACTATGGCATACAAATTGGAGCTTCCTACAGCTTCTTGAGCGCACCTAGTTTTCCATGTTTCATGCTTAAAGAAGGTTATTTGTGACAAGCTCCCAATTCAAATAATATTTCCAGAACTTGATGAGGAAGGAAAAATCATATTGGAACCTGAAGCAGTCACAGAAGCAAGAACTCAACAGCTACAAAATCGATCAATTTCAGAGCATATTGTCAAATGAAATAACTTACCCGCTGAAGATTCCACATGGGAGGATGAGAATTTTATATAGAAGCATCCAGAACTACTCAAGTGTTGAGGACAACACTTTTTTGAAGGAGAGGGGCATGTTAGGTCCCTATAATACTAGTGATTCCCCCATTACTATTTTCGTTGTAGCCCTTATTGTTATTTTTGTGCCCTTATATTATTATTGTTATGTCAGCTTTGATTATATTGTGACCCCTTAGACTCCTATTTATAGAAAGGAAGTTTTGTCATTTGTATCATCCAAGAATTGTTCATTTATGTAATGTAAAGGAGGATGCCCCCTTGAAGAGGCTGATTTCTAAGGCATTTATCTTCCTTTTCTATCTTTTTGTGTGTTGGTTTCATAACAAAAAATTCTACAACAAATAGAACATTGTCCTTGCACTATAGTCTCAACTAGGTCTTTCTCTGATTCGACATGCATGATTTTATGATGAGTGAATCTTCAGTTAACTAGAGTAGCACCAGTTGAGTTCATTAATGACCCAACTGACTGTTAACTCACTATTAGTTCCTCAAACAGTTTGGAACTAATTTTAACTGAACTTAACTCAATAAACTGAGTTTTCTAATTACAAATCACAGTTAACTCATACTATACTCCTATAAAATAGGGAGAACATACACATGACGATGAAAAGACTTTCAAATCAAAATTCCTAATTTAACTAATTCAACTTAACTTAGTTAACTATTATAAGTTTCTATGAGAAAAGTATTCGATTTTAATTCACAGTTTAATTCAAGGACAAATTAAACTGGAATTTCTGGATTCTATTTTTATCATTTCTTGTTTCTATTTTCAACAACATTTTCTCATTTTTGAAATTACATAATTACATCCACAAATGATGTGGAAAAATACACTAACACATAAGACTCTTACGGTGACACTTGGACAAGCCATGACTTGGAAATGATGACATGGAACTTTGTTGTAAAGTGCTTATGCCAAGATTCTCTCTTTTTTGGCATGTTTGTATCTTCATAATAGATCTTGTGTGTACATTTTCATCGTCCAAAAGGTGGGAAAGATATGGGGTCTTCCATGTGATATTGATCTTCCTTCATTTGTCGTGATCCGATGTCAAATCATTTGCTTTGTTGATGATCTCCTCGTGTTTCCAAGTTCACAAATGTCTTCTTATGTCATCTCTTTTACATCCTCCTTGAGCATCATCCTATCATGTCAATATAACAATACCTACAAATGGAATCGACTCATGACAAGATGACATTAGTCTCAAAATATCCTAACCTATCTTATTCCTCGTGCAACATGTTGATTGAGCTGGGAAAAAGTGGGATTGAGGAAGAGGCTCAGGGATTGTGTTGTCACCCTCTGCAAAATGTGTTTTCAGCCACTAAAAGATGATAAAGTAGCAAATATGTTGCAGCCTACTTCCTAGCCACAGAAGTTCGCAAGGCTATATAAGACCCCCTCCAGTGGATAGTGCTCTAAATTATATTTCCAACCATATATGGAACTCCTCAAATGGACCCTAGAGTCAAAAGTTACGGTAAACCGAAGTTACACTTAACAACTAGGAGCCAAGGAGAAAATTACATAAGGTAAAATGGCATACTAGGGATCACAAATGTTAGAGGGCCAACAACGGAGCAAGGATTATCGGAAATCAATGATCACCGATATCGAAAATTGGAGATCGGAGGTTTCGGTGGTCTAAGAATGACCACCATAAAGAAATCATTGGGAAAAACAACCCATAATGTAAAACGTCGGGAAGCACCTCAGAAAGCGTGACAAAGGAAATCGATGCAAAACCAAGGGCAAGCGAGCCATTTCTCTCTCCTCCAAGGGGGCACGTGGCAAAATATTATTGCCTCCGATAAAGACACGATGGTGCTAAAGTCAACATGATGTGGTAGTATGGAAGATACGTGGCATGCTGATTTGGCACTTTTAGGGTTCCTATGGGGGCATATCCAAGTGGCATGTGTCACCCATCATGAAATGACATGTGGCGCTGATGATGTCACCAATAGAAAATTAGCGATTGGGGGTAACAAGTCACTGTGAATTAAAATGGAATTCGTTGATAGCGAACCTTTGACTTGAGGGATTCGATACAAGGGTTATCCCATAGTCATGGGAGGAGAAAGGAATTGAGGGCCAATTGTTAAGGACAGATTCTGCAATTAGTGATCACAAGTTATGGAGGTCACACTAGTGGCATGACTTGAAAATCGCTGATGTGCTGATTGCGATATCCCGGGTGGGCCCAAATAGTGATTGACATTTGCAATGATACGAAGGTTGTTCAGTGTAAAGGTTGAGGATTCCACTGATATGTGGGGTTTTACTTAACAAAGGAATGAGCATCCCAGATACACGTCTAAAAGCCCTAGCGCTTGAGGAATATGTGCCTAATCATATCCCCCGGTAATGTGAAGGAAAAGGGGAAAGGGGCTGAAAACAAAAGGGGCTAAAGCGAATCAGAATGTGTTGTTCTGTAATAAGTTTTAATATAAAATTTCGATGTAATAACTGCTCGATAATGGAATACAAAGCTTTAAGGACGTGGTGGGTCGGTAGATGAGACATTTAAGAAGGATATGGGGCATTTATAAAGAGGCATGGGCTGACCCTGTAAAACCCCTTGTAACAAGAAACCAGGGTCAACATAGATATGGGAAATGAATTTGACTGCACTATGCCCAGGCCTCCGATGAGTAAATGAATGTATGGGAGCTTAGGAGAAATTAATGGTTCAGCATGGAGCTCCACCTAGTGATGCAATGAAGGACTTCTAGGATGAGTTTGACTTCTACTCTATGACAGGCCAACATAGATGATCGCTACCAAATCCATATATTGGTGAAGCCAGATAGTTAAGGTGAAAGTGACATGAACCAACCAAGCAACAAGAGAGGCACATCATGACAAAGATGTGTCCTGATCAGGGGAAAATCTCAGGAATGGCACATGGATACTTCCTCCCATCATCATTCAGTCTTTCATTTTTCTTTTATTTCTGTAATTGCTATGTATTTTCAAGAAATGAATCAAATCATGTAGAATCATTTTGGGTAGTAGAGCTATCACAGATTGAGACAACTGGTCAATTGGACAACTAGCCCTTGGATGTGATATTTTGTAATTATTTTCCAAAGCCCCCCTTCTCTATATAAATAGGGGGAAGAAGCACTTTAAAGAGGTTCCAGAATTCTTCACCCAAGGGGTCCAAATTCCGTGATTCCACTTTTGGTTCTATTTTCCTGTTAATGAGGCACTTGAGAAATACATTTCTTAATGTAAATGGATTGGTACATTGGACTCATTTTGACGATTAATGAAAATATTTAGTTATTCCAATCATGGTTGTAAGCAGTATGTTTCCCCCCTATGTAACTCTCATTTCATATATCTTCCTCTTCCTCTGAAATAGTGTAATGAAGTTGTCAGTTTCATTTTTATTCATGGTTGTATATTTTGCTGCTAAGTAGTAACAGTACCTGTGGTAATTACAGATTTTCTTATGTTATTCAATAGCCTACAATACCTATATGAGCACAAATTTACATATGCTATTTAGTAACAAATGTATTCATGATGTATAGGTCTTAGGACCTTAATTAGCGCTCCACTATTCCTGCCATTTCGCCTCTTCAGTCTTCCATATTTCTGTCTGAACATTGTTGCTTAGGATTCTGTATTGTTCACAACCCTATGCATAGAATTCCCTCCTTTCTCTCATCCTCTTTGCTTTAATACAACTTCAATATTAAGTTGCTTATGGTTGTGTGTCAGCCACCATAACAAGAAATTCCTCTTTGAGATTAACCTGACATACCCCCTGAGTATTTGGATCCATGTATCTACTTGAGTTTACCTAGATGAAAGACTATTGAACCAAGCCCCCTTTATTCTCTTTTTCCAACTACGTGACAATTGGAGTGCAGCAAAAATCCCCACTGATAAAATTCTAAAGCACTCCTCTATTTAAGATGTCCTAGGCACTGGTCTACAATAAACCAAGAGGTTGTCTCTAGGAGGCTTTTCTTATCCCATGACGCATTGCTTCTATAGGTTCTAGAATTAGCCACAACATATTTTTAGCATCGTTGCCAGGGAACAGATTAGACTATTTTTCCCTGGGTATGAAAAATCTTTACATTCCCTCTGTTAGGTTAGCAAGGGAAGTATGGGTTGATGATCTCTCACCTTGGCAGGTCTACTGTTTCAATTTTATGGTAAACATCCTGGCAACTCCATTGTCTATTTCATTGTTTAATCATTGTGTCTTTCAAGCAGCCTCATACTCGCTTTGATGCTAAACAATAGAAAACTTTCACTACATTTTAACTTAAGATCACTCACTTAGAGGGGTTTTCAAAATGGGCTCCTAGATCGAATTCTTGGCCAACAAATTTGCTCGACTAGATTTTTCTTCTATTGTTGGTTACCCCAGTCAAGTCCCTTCATATCTAGAATAGGAGACCTATTTGCCTAGATTTAGTGGAAGCATAGATAGAAGACCACACCAACACCTCAGATATTTTCATGAATGCATGGAACAATAGGGTATTGTTTGTGAAGATGTGAAAATGAAGTTGTTCATGCATTCTTTAGAGGGATATGTTAGAGTTTGGTAGAAAACAATACCTCATGGCAACATATCTTCTTTAGAGAGCTTTCACTTAACATTCAATCATTATTGTAGAAAATATTGTCTACCGGATGCTCTGTTTGAAGATTGTTGTGCATATTACAATGATGAAAATATTCCTGAGGTTAATGGCCCTGATGAAGATGTTTGTGAGACTCCATTCCAAGAAGCTATCCATTCACATCAAGAAGCATCGACCAATAATTAAGAAAGTGAGGAAGGATACAATGTCGAGCTGCAAATAAACCCTCAGAGATCTTATTCAACCGAAGTTGATGGTTCCCCTTCTTATGATGCATATGACTCTGATAGAGAGTCAAGTGTTGCAGAACCACAACAATCTCAATTGTGGGAAGTTACACATGAAGGGGAGGCCTACTAGGAGGTCAATAAAGAGGCTCCAGTTTACGATGCATATCCTTCATCTAGAAAACAAGTCCAAGAAACTCCTCCGATTTATGATTCATATTATTGACAAGAAGATGAGGTGGTTACAGATTGTCAAAGGGAGTTGTTTACTAGCAAGTGGGAAGAAGGCTTCCAACAACAAATTTTTCAATAAGAGCCCAAAGTTGAAGGACCGAGCAATGTCTGTGACTGCCTATTGCAGAAAGGTTCCCGCTAGGAATTCCCAGTAGATTATCCAATCTATGATTCTTATAGTTCATAAATTGAATATTCTATTACAGATTTCCGAGAGGGTTGCCTTGTTGACAAATGGGTAGAAAACGATCAAGAACAAGCTTTTCTTGAAAAATATAAGGCTGAGGAGCTGAACAATATTTGTGACTTCCCTGACCAAGAAGATATTCATTAGCAACAAAGGTTGTTTCTAGAGAATGTATCAGGTTTTTTGTTTAAAGACTTTTCAAGGTGCATGCTTGTTTTGATTTTTAAATTTCAGCAGCATGGAGGCATAAGGTCCAATACTCTGATGCTAACTTGGTGTCATTGGAAGGTGGACCTAACTTGGGTGAATTGAGCCCAATGCATCAGCAGGAGTGTGCATAAATAAGCTCACTAGTTGAGCATTTAATTCCCAATTTTAGAATTTATATTTCTACATTTCAGTTTGATGAGGAAGGGACTTCCTGTGAATAAAGTTCTATGGGGTTTTTCTGGTTGTATAAGTGCATTATAATTCTTGACTCCATGCCCAATGGATAAGGCTACTAGTTTGTAGGTTTTCAGCGCCTTTCCAACAAGGCACTGTCCCCAGGTGGAGCCAATTTTGTCACCCTCTACAAAATATGTTTTTAGCCACTAAAAGAGGACAAAAGAGTAGAGAGTTTGCAGCCATTTCCCCAGACATAGAAGCCTGCAAAGCCAAATCATACCCCCTCCAGTGGATAGTGCTCTAAATTATCTTTCCGATGATATATGGAACTCTTGAAATGCACCCCAGAGTAGGAAGTTACATATATTGAAGTTACCCTTAACAACCAGGAGGAAAGGAGAAAATGCCTTAAGGTAAAATCACATATTGATGATCGAAAATGTTAGAGGGCTAGCAACGGAGCAAGGAATATTGGCAATTAGCGATCATCGATATCACAAATCAAAGATTGGAGGTCCTGGTGGTCTATGGATGACCACCATAAAGAAATCACTGGGAAAAGAGCCAATAGTGTAAAATGTTGGGAAGCACCTCATAAAGCGTGACAAAGAAAATCGATGCAAAACTATCGGCAGGTGGGCCCTCTCTCTCATCCAAGGGGGGCCACATGGCAAAATATTATTGGATATGATAAAGACATGGTGGTGCTGCCATCACCATGACGTGGTAGTACGAAAGACACGTGGCATATTGATTTGGAACTTTAAGGAGTCCTATGGGGGCATATCCAGGTGACATGTGTCACCCCTCAAGAAGCGACATGTGCCACTGATAATGTCACCAATCATTGATCGACGATCGGGTGTAGCAGTGCATTGTGCATCAAAATGGAATGTGTCGATAACAGACCTTTGACTAGGGGCTCCGATATAGGGCCTAGCCCGGAGTCACATGAGGAGAAAGAAATCAAGGGCTAAGTGTTAAGGAGGGATACCACAATCGACCATCACAAGTTATGAAGGTCACACCAGTGGAACAACTCAGAAATCGCTAATGTGTTGATTGCGATATCCTGGGTGGGCCCAATCGGCGATTGGTGTTTGTAATGTTGCGAAGGTTGTCCAATGTAAAGGGTAAGGATTTCACCGATATGCGGGATTTTACTTAACAAAGGAATGAGCCTGCCAGACACATGTCTAAAGGCCCTAGTGCTCAAGGACTAAGCGCCTAGTCATAGCCCTCGGTCATGTGAAGGAAAAGGGGAAGAGGTTCAAAACAAAAGGGGCTAAAGCGGATCAAAATGTGTCATTCTCTAAGAAATTTTAATATAAAATCTCGATGTTATAATTTCCCGATAATGGAATATAAGGCTTTAAAGATGTGGTGGGTCGACAATTGAGACATTTAAGAAGGACATGGGGCATTCAAAAAGCATCATGGGTTGACCTTGTAAAACCCCTTGTAACAAGAAACCAGGGTCAACACAGACAGGAGAAATGAATTCGACTGCACTATGCCCAAGCTCACGATGAGTAAATGAAGGTATGGGAGGTCAGGAGGAATTAATGGTTCATCATGGAGCTCCACCAGTGATGCAATGAAGGACTTGCACGACGAGTTCGACTTCTACTCTATGACAAGACAACACAACTGATTGCTACCAACTCCAGGGAGTGGTGAAGCTAGACAGTTAAGGCAAAAGTGATAGGAACCAACCGAGCAACAAGAGAGGCACATTGTTAGGTCCCTATAATACAAGTGATTCCCCCATTACTATTGTCATTGTATGCTCTTATTGTTATTGTTGTGCCCTAGTTGTCTCCACATAGTTATTATTTTTCCCCATAGAAGCCCACTATTGTTATTGTTGTGCCGTTATATTATTATTATTATGTCGGCTTGATTACATTGTGACCCCATAAACTGCTATATATAGAAATGAGCTTTTTTTCATTTGAATCATTGAAGAATTGTTCACTTGTGTAATTGAAAGGAGGTTTCCCTCTCGGAGAGGTTGATTTTGAAATCGTTTACCTATATTTTCTACTATTTTGTGAGTTGTTTGCATAACATTTGGTATCTGAGCTTTGGATTCTAGGGTTTCACTGATCTAAATAGGTCGTTGTGGAATTTTTGTTATAACCGTTTATAGACAACATTTCAGAAGCTCAAAAACAAACCCATTTGATCCAAAATTGGGATGACCCTCGGTTCCAAATTTAAGAGCTTGTCTCGCTATATTTGTGGAGATATGATTCAAGGAAGTTAGGGTTTTTGTAGGATCCTGAATTACATCCCAAACAAGTCACCTTGGGGAAATTTTCATAACTTTCTCCCTGAGTATCAGATTGAAATTTCATAAGAATTTATAGAAATATGATGGATTGTAGTTTTATGTGCATTGTTTTCAGGTCTGAAGGTTGAAACAGTGGCACATGGCACTTCGTACAAGTTCGCTCTACTAAAAAAGTGTATAATCAGGTCATCTTGGGAGATTGGGCATAAATATTTCTTGGAGAATCCAATTTTGATCAAACTAGTGGTGTTGGAAAGAGGATGCAGAGTGGTACCACATTTTTCAATTTCAGACCTTGGAGATCCGAAATTTCGGAGATACATCAGATTCAATATCAAGCTCGTACAAAACAAAAACAAGGTGTGTAGTCTTGTTTGAAAACTTAGTTTGAAGTGAATAAAATGAAATAGTGAAGAAAATGATCATTAGTTGATGCCTCGAATAAAGAAAATGGCAACACCAAGTAAGAAACCCGAAATATCTACTATGACACATGAAGAAGAGGAAGAAATGCAACATGATATATCAAAATTACGAGACCAAGTGCAACAAATTTCTCTCTCACAAAAAGTAAACAGAAGCTAAGATGGATGGTTTGAAAGACAACATTGAAGATTGGAAGAAAGACATGGATGGTTGGAAGGAAGGTTTGAAAAAGTTTCTACAAGAAAGGCTTCCTAATGATGAAAAGATAGTAGACAAAACTCATAATGAGAACAAATGAAATGTTAATCATGATTCAAAGAAGGACAACATTGAATATTTGAAGAAAGACGTGGAAGGTTTGAAGGAAGGTTTGACAAAGTTGCTACATGAAAGGCTTCCTAATGGAAAAAAGGTAGTAGAGGAAACTCACGACGAGAACAAAAGAAATGTTAATCATGATTTCATAGACTCTGACTTTGGAATAAAGACCCACCATGTTCTAAATATTGATATGAGGAATTTTGATGACAAGGATCTTGTAACATGGATACTACAGATGGAACAACATTTTGATCTCCATAATGTGAAAAATGCACAAAAGGTACACATTGCAACTTTATATTTGGAACCCAATCAATTTGTATGGTATTGATGGCTTTGCTTTCATAGACAAATTGTCAGTTTGTCAATTTTTACGGACGAAATGGTAGCACATTATGAGGATACAAAGAGAAACACCTTCTTTAGGCAATTAACAAATCTCAAACAAAAGGGTTCAATGGTAGAGCACATTGAGGACTTCCAAAAATTGAATATAAGGGTAAATGATATTTCAAAGGAGCATAGAATTGATGTGTTGATAGGGAATTTAAAGGATAACATCCAACATGAGGCTCGCATTTGAGAACCTAATTCATTGGAGAAGGCATTTAGGTTGGGAAGAAAAACTGAAAGAAAAATTATGGCAAGAAGGAAGCCTACCACTCACAACTATAAATATGGAAGCGTTGCTACCCCTATCCTTCCACAACCTACAAGGTTGACATCACAACTATTGGAAGAAAAAATAGAAAAGGGGCCTTGCTACAGTTGTGATAGAAAATACACTAAAGGTCATAAGTGTGTTGAGAAGAAATTATTTTACATAGATTGTGAAGAGGAGGAACAAAAGGAAAAAGAAATGTCAAAAGAAGAGGATATACATCAAGAATCAACCCTATAGAAAGAAGAAATGAATCCAACCATATCTTGTAATGCATTGGAAGGAATTACTACTCCTCAAACTCTCAAGATAGAAGGAAATATCAAGAAGAAAAATGCAATATTATTGATTGATTCGGGTAGTACCCATAATTTTATTCATTGTAAGATAGCCAAGGAATTGAATTGCTTCCTATATCTAGCGCCAGAGTGTCAAGTGATGGTTGAAAATGCAAGAACCACAAATTTATCTGGAAAGTGCCATAATATCAAGCTATCCATGGGAGAATATGTATTGGATAGTCCTATGCTTTCTATTCCAATGGGTGGTGCTGATGTTGTACTAGGAGTCCAAATGCTACAATATTTGGGTACGATAGCTTTTAATTTTCATGAAATTTTGTTGGGAAGGAAAGGGAGTTGAATTAAGGGGTATCGCAGGGAAACCGGGAAAGATAATCAGCTCTAACAACATGACAAAGCTTCCAAGAAAGAACAACGGGGTGTAACTGCACAATTATGTTCATTAGAAGTTCCCACATTGAAATCATATATTTATCGAGATCTCCAAAAAGTCTTGGATGATCATTTAAGGTGTTTGAGACTCCCAAAGGCCTCCCACCTATTCGTGATCATGATCATGCCATTCATTTGATTCCAAGAAGTGTTCGTCCAAACATCAGGCCTTATAGATATCCCCATTCCCAAAAGAGTGAAATTGAACGTATGGTTGCAGAAATGCTAGAGGCTGGTATAATTCAACCTAGTTAAAGTTCTTTCTCTTCTCTAGTAGTATTGGTGCACAAGAAGGATGGATCATGGCGTATGTGTCTAGATTATAGGGAGCTAAACAAGCTTATTAAAGATAAATTTCCTGTTCCTATCATTGATGAATTATTGGATTATTTACATGGAGAAATTTACTTCACCAAGTTGGATCTTCATTCAGGATATCATCAAATCAGAATGAAGACTGAAGATATTCCGAAAACAACATTTAGAACTCATGAGGATCATTATGAATTTTTGGTCATGCCTTTTTGCTTACCAATGCACCTTCTACATTTCAAGGTTTGATGAATTCCATTTTCAAACCCTTCCTTAGAAAATTTGTGTTAGTATTTTTTGGTGATATACTAATCTACAGAAAGTCTTGGAAGGATCATGTTCAACATGTTGAAAGGGTGCTCAAACTATTGGAGGAGAAAAAATTATATGCAAAAACCTCCAAATGTTTCTTTGGAGTACAGATGGTGGAATATCTGGGTCGTATTGTATCTCACGAAGGTGTTAAGGTAGACCCTAGAAAAATTAAAGCCATTAAAGAATGGAAAATCCCCACATCCATAAAGCATCTATCAGGATTTCTGAGGTTGACAGGGTATTATCATAAGCTTGTTAAGAATTATGGGAAAATAGCAGCTCTATAACAACATTACTGAAGAAAGATGTAATTTCTTTGACTCCAGAAGAAACGAAGGCCTTTGAATATCTTAAAGAGGCAATGTGCCAAGCACCAGTCTTAGCTACGCCAGACTTCACAAAAACCTTTATTGTGGAATGTGATGCATCAGGAAATGGAATTGGCGTTGTTTTAAAGCAATAAAGAAGACCCATTACTTTCGAAAGTCATCCAATCAAAAGGAAGTATTTACAAAAAGCTATTTATGAGAGGGAAATGCTAGCAATACTACATACACTTAAGAAATGGCAACCTTACCTAATGGGAAGACACTTCAAGGTAAAAACATATCATGATAGCCTTAAATAATTTTTTGAAAAAAGATTATCTTTAAAAGAGCAACAAAATTAGGTTACAAAGATGTTGGGTTATGAATTTGAAATGATCTACAAAAAAGAGAAGAAAAATGGTGTTGCAGACGCACTCTCAAGAAAGGATGAGGATGTGAAAGAATTGCTTTGTGCCATCTCTATCATCCAACCAGATTGGATAAATGAAGCAAGGAATGAATGGAAGAATGATGAAGAAGTATGGGCACTCATTCAAAATTTGTAGCAAGATCCCAGTACATATGATACATTTAGCTAGAAATATGATTCGTTATGGTACAAAGATCACTTATACCTCTGTAAGAATTCCCAACTCAAAAAAAATATTCTTATGGAATCGCACACCTCTCCCTTAGGAGGGAAATGAGGATTTTTAAAAACTTACCACAGGGTTAAGAAGGAATTTTTTTGAGATGGCCCTAAATCTGATATTCAAAGGTTTGTGGCATAATTTTTTGTTTTCCAACAAAATAAAGTTGAGACAATTAAGACCCCGGGTCTGTTACAACCTTTATGCATTCCAAGTCAATAATGGGAGGAGGTTTCAAATTATTTTATCACAGGTTTACCCAAGTCCAAAGGAAAAAGTGTCATCATGGTGGTATTGATAGAATTACCAAGTATGCAAACTTTTGTGCATTATCTCATCCATCTAAATCTAGTACATTTGCTACTGCATTTATGGAAACAACTCAAAAGCTACATGAAAACTGAAAGATTATTGTAAGCGACAAAGATCCCATTTTCACTACAACTTTTTGGACTAAATTATTTTCTTGTCTGGGTACTTAGTTAGCACATAGTTCATCTTATCATCCTCAATCTGATGGGAAAACTAAGATAGTGAAAAAATGTTTGGAAGGATATCTTTGTGGCTTTGTATCTGATAAACAAACACAATGGGTCAAGTGGTTACCTCTAGCTGAATGGTGGTATAAGACTTCCTTCCATACTAGAGAAGAAATGACCCCATTATGGCACTTTATGGATATCATCCACCGTCCATCAAAACATCTTTAAGAGAAAATTATAAGGTTCAAGCAGTGGAAGATCACCTCGACCATCAACAACAGGTTCTCCTACTCTTAAAGGATAACCTCACTTTGGCGCAGAATATAATGAAACAACATGCAAATCAACATCGTAGTGAAATAAGTTTTGATGCAGGTAATTGGGTATTTCTATGACTACAAGCATACAAACATATGTCCCTCAAGCAAGTTAAGAAGGATAATTAATTATCATCAAAGTATTATGGTCCGTACAAGGTGTTGCAAAAATTGGTACTATGGCATAAAAATTGGAGCTTCCTGCATCTTCCCAAGTGCACCTAGGTTTCCATGTTTCATGCTTAAAGAAGGTTATAGGTGACAAACTCCATGTTCAAACAATATTTCCAGAAATTGACGAGGAAGGAAAAATCATATTGGAACCTAAATCAGTCACAAAAACAAGAACTCGGCAACTATGAAATCGATGAATTTCAGAGTATCTCATTTAAGTGTATGAACTTACCCGCTGAATATTCCACATTGGAGGATGAGAATTTTATACAGAAGCATCAAGAACTACTCAAGGATTGAGGACAACACTTTTTGAAGGAGAGGGGCATGTTAGGTCCCTATAATACTAGTGATTCCCCCATTACTATTGTCATTGTAGCCCCTTATTGTGATTGTTGTGCCCCAGTTGTCCCCACATTGTTATTATTGTGCCCCATAGAAGCCCACTATTGCTATTGTTGTGCCCTTATATTATTATTATTATTATTATTATGTCGACTTTGATTATATTGTGATCCCTTAGACTCCTATATATAGAAAGGAGGTTTTTTCATTTGAATAATCAAAGAATTGCTCATTTGTGTAATGTAGAGAGAGTTTCCCCCTCGAAGAGGCTGATTTTGAAGTCGTTACCTATTTTTTCTTCTATTTTGTGAGCTGGTTGCATAAAAAAAATCATGACAAAGACGTGACTTGATCAGGGGAAAATCTCAGGAATGGCATAGGGACACTTCCTGCCATCATCATTCATTATTTCCTTTTTCTTTTCTTTCTGTAATTTCTATGTATTTTCAAGAAAGGAACCAAATCCTTTAGAATTATTTTGGGTAGTAGAACTATCATAGACCGAGACAACGGGTCAATCAGACAGCTGGCCCTTAGATGTGATATTTTGTAATTGTTTTCGAAACCCCCCATTCTCTGTATAAATAGGGGGAAGAAACACTTTAAAGAGGTTCCATAATTATACACATGAGGGTTCCAAATTATGTTATTCCACTTTTGGTTCTATTTGTTTGTTCATGAGGGACTTGAGCGATACATTGTTGAATGTAAATGGACTGGTACATTGGACTCATTTTGAGGATTAATTGAACTCTTTTGTGATTCCAATCATGGCTATAAGAAGTATGTTCCCCCCTATGTAACTTTCATTTCAGATATGTTCTTATTCCTCTGAAATAGTGTAATGAAGCTATCAATTTCATTTTTATTCATGGTTGTATATTTTGCTGCTAAGTAGTAACAGTACCTGTGGTAATTACAGATTTATTTGTGTTATCCGATAGCCTACAATACCTATATAAGCACACATTTATATATGATATTTAGTAACAAATGTATTCATGATGTATAGATCTTGGGACCTTAATTAATGCTCCATTATTCCTGCCATTTTGCCTCATCAATGTTCCATATTTTTGTCGAAACGTTGTTGCTTAGGATTTTGTATTGTTCACGATTCCCTCCTTTCTCTCATCCTCTTCTTTTTAATACAACTTCAATATTAAACTTCCTATGATTATGCGTCAGCCACTAGAATAAGACATTCCTCTTCAAGATTATCCTGACTTACCCCCCGAGTATTTGGATCCATGTATTTGCTTGAGTTTACCTAGATGAAATACTAGTGAACCAAGCCCTCTTTATTCTCTTTTTCCAACTATATGACAATTGGAGTGCAATAGAAAGCCCCACTGATAAAATTCCAAGGCACTCCTCTATCTAAGATGTCCTAGGAACTGGTCTAAAATCAACCTAGAGGTTGTCTCTAGGAGGCTTTTCTTATTCCGTGAAGCATTTCTGCTACAGGCGCTAGAATTAGCCACAACAAATTACACAGTTTACAAGAATAGGAGATAGTGGCGATGGTTTGGGCACTAGGATTATGCAATGTGTAGTGAATGAGGGTCAAGAAGGAAATATTGCATAGTTGAGGGGGTTAATGATGTTGTGAGTCAAAATTGATCAATTTGATTATGTAGTTATGGGAGGACTGAGACAAAGGATTACACAATTGAGTAAATCAAGTAATGAGATAGGCCTTGACTACTGATTGTGAATGAATAGTTCATAGTGGAAGCCAAACTAGGCAAAGCTTGCACAATGAGCAAGTGCGGGAGGTAGGGTTTGGGCATCAATATTGCACAAAGTGTAGTTCTTGGACGTAGTGACTATGCAGTGCGTAATTCCAGGAGGCGAGGAAGGTTGGCTGAGGCTTCAAACTATGCAATGGGCACTTCAGGAGGGTAAGATGAAGAGTGGTTGGTCAAGCCAATTGCGAAGATAAAAACACTTTGGAAATTGACTAAGTATGGGATTAGTGAAGCGAAATATAAGACCAAAACATGTAACAAGACTTAAACATGACCACATACTTACAAATTATCAACCACATATCAATAAGACACTTAACACCCAAAATCAACTCGCATCCATTCGAAGAATTCCATCCATAACCATCACTACTAATGCATTTAGGGCATTCACACCCAATGGAGGAATTATTCAACCATTTTCGACTTTATCCAATTAATTTAGAAGCTTATGGGAATTACCATGTCAAATTTATCTTGATGTGCCTGAGGGATGTAAAGAAAACAAAGTATACATAGGGTAACATAGGTTTTCTTTGGAGGACCCAAGTTATTAAGAGGCATAACACAAGGTTCATTCACAAGGCCTGAATTACCCACACAAGTTTCTTTTGGAGGACTCGAGTTACTCTTTTCTCAACCCCAAAACTTAGTCAAAACTACTCTAGAACCTACTGAACTTGATCATAAACTTCCCTAAGAATATCCCTATCCTATAGGCCCTTTACAAGCTCACATAAAGGCTCTAAAACATAACATCAAAGCGTAGTTTTTAAACTAGTTAGCCTGACTCGAACTTGGCCTAGTTGACTAGTCTAAACCCCTCATCGGTTCAAATAGGCTCTTAAATAGGTTTGGGGACCGGTTTGTTACTGAACCGATTGAGTTGGTCCCTGACTTGGCTAGTTCGATAATGGACTGGTTGGATCATCCAAACCTGATATAAACTAGTTCAACTTGATAATGAAAAAAAATGGTGAGCTGCAGACTCCAATTTCTTTTTTTATAACTAAATCCTAGCCCCTCTACCCCTCTCCCATGGTTATAAAAGTAACCCAATCCCCTCATATTTCCTCATAGTTATCTCATTGCATTGGTGTGAGCAGTTGTAGTTATTTTTTGAAGCAACATTGGGGGGGTTCTCGACGATCTTTGGAGCAACATTGAGAAGTTGGTTTTCGTAGTAGCATTTTCCATTGAGGAGTTGATTTTCTGAGCATCAATTGTATTATTTTGTTGTAGAGCCCATTTAAATTCTAGAGCCTCCTTAGTTATATTTTTTGTTTTGATCCCCATATATTATATAATACATGTATTGGGGAGTACACTGGGTGCCATTTTGATATAATAAATATATTCATGAGCATACTTTGATCATATGTTGTCTTCTCTCAATTACTCTAATGCTTTGAGTTTGGAAACATGAATGAAAATATTTAAAAATAAGTTTTCTCTTTAAAAATTAAATATATAATGTACTTTTTACCAAGATTGAGTCATTGGAATCAACTATTTTGACTCAATACCAAGTTGGATTTCACCCTCGACCAGTTCTAAGTCTAGTCTGAGTTTTAAAAGATTGCATCAAAGCCTCCAACCTTATCTAATTGATTAGCATACCAAGACCTCCAAACTAGTTAACATCATGTTAATAGGTCATTTGCTCTTCCTTAGACACCTTCACAACCTACAACACCTTTTCAACACTCTGTAGCAAATAAATAGCATTATCATGAGGCCAAACATCACTACAACAAGTATGAACACGAACATGAACATGAACATGAACATGAACATGAAGACCTAGTATGCCAAACTCATCAACATGGATCAACATATCTAACACCTAATCATCAAATATTTGCATCAAACCAATGTCTAGTAGATCAACGTACAAACCATGACAACTACATGTTGACCATGCATATGTCAACAGTTCCAAGAAGTAGAATGTACAATAGAGTATAAAATGTTTTAAGTCATTATCATCATTGTAATCACAAATTCTGCCATTTTATTATAAAAAATGGTTCTAGTATAACTATGAATGCATGTAAAAACACTTAGGTAAGTCTTTGATTCTTAACAAAGGGTTTCACTCTAGGGAGTGTTTTAACCTCCCTAATTATTGGTGTTTCTAAACATGAATAATTAGCAGAGTTTTTCTCTCAAGCATCCCCCAAAGTTAGGGTGTAATACTTTGGTAAGGTCTTAGGTGAGTCCTAGTGTTATCAAGTCAATGTATTTTTATCATACTCAATCATGTGTCTTGTGTCACATAATTTGGTTGAGTATAAAAGGTCATGTATATTGTAAATTCCCCCTTCTATGTGTGATTATTGTAATATCTTGATGTAAAAGTGTTGTCCAGGAATATTTTTTGTGGATGTTTACTCATAGTTAGACACCATTTCCAAAATAAAATTTAGGCCCACTTAGAGGGTGGAAAATATGTTTAATCCCCTCTAAAGTCTTTTAATTTTACTTTTTAGCAAAAATAAAAGGTAAATATTAAGCCATAAATTAGTCAAAAACTGAAATGAGAGAAAAATAATTTCTCTCCAAGTGGAAAAATAAATTTATGAGAAAAGTGACATTCTAGAGGAATAATAAATTTGAAGGACTTAATTCCAAGGAGAAAAATCCCTCAAAATTCGTGGGTCAAGAAGAAATTAATTTTCTAAGGTCCTCTATCAAAGGAAAAAACAGTTTTTGAGAAAAATCAAACCTTTGGACCATGGTCATTAAGTCAAGGATCAATTTTCAAGGAAAAATGTTGGAACAAATATTTTTTAGACTAGGATCAAGGCCTCCATCAACAAATTCGATTTTGTCTTATAGATCAATGGAAAATAATTAATTTTAGCATGGATCCAGCATCAACTAGTCGTTATTCTCTGGGATCAAGTTCAACTATCCATTTTTCCACTAGGAGGGTTCTCACATTCTCATTTTTCTACATAAGGAAGCTATTGTGCTCTTCATGGATCATCATGTACTCATTAGAAATATTAAGCAAGTTGTGAGTCAAGCTATCAGATGTAATTTCTATTTTGCAATCATAATATTAAAGTCTTTGGGGCTTTATCTTGTGACGATGTTCCTTTTCTGCTTCTTGCAACAATGTTTTTCTAGGTCTTGTTCGTAAGACTCTACTGAATAATACTGTCAAGTTATTATTTCATTTGTTAGTAGTTAGATTACCTATTTGCACAAGTATCTTGTATTAGGTACTGAGTTTAGAAAATCATTCTAGCCCACTCAATCTAACAGGTATCTCTTGATCTTGAGGGTTATAATGTGTATCTGATCCCTTATGATCTAATAAATTCCTCTCAAGTGTGTAGATATTATTTGATATTTAGATCTTGGGTGTGAGGGGAAGCCTTCAGTTGGACCAATAAACTCCCAAGACAAGAGTTTAAAATCCCATCCTAGGAAATTTGGAAAGTTTGGTCCTCCAAAGAAAAAGAAGAAAATGGCTAAGATAAGATGCTATGGATGTCAGGAACTTGGGCACTATAGAAGAGATTGTCTTTAACATAAGAAGGACAAGAGGGATAGGGAAGAAGCCCATATTACTGAGGAAGTGAAAGAAACTGAGACAAAGAAGCTTAAGAAGGAAGAAGTAAAAGATCTCTACTATGACTGAGATGATCATCTTCACTAGAACACACTTTCCACTTGTAATTTTTAGATACGATACACTGTAAATAAAATATGATGCATCAGATTAGAAAATAACATCGTGCTAAAAGCATTAGAAATAAGATCTCATGACAGGGGAAGCAAAAAGAATGTCTGGGATATATTCTACTTATTCCAAGAAAAAGGAACTCTTGGAAACCTCATTAAAATCTCAAGGGATACTTATAGAAAGAAGTAGAGGTCATCAATGACTGGGATCATCATACAATAGTCTATAAGGAAACATATGCTGTGTGAGGATATGAAATATCCTCAAGTTTCTCTGATGGAATCCTTATCAGAGGATTCACCAATTTAGAAAGAAAGCAAGTGTTTCATCAAGAATTCCAACTCATGGGATTCAAGGGATGATGGTATGATGACATAACAGTGAAGCAGGATAAAGCTCTTTCATTCAAAGGAAGCTGCTACAGGAAGTATGAATGACTGAAAGGAAAGATGAGGTATGTATGCTTACATAGATTATTATGAAATTCATGTCATATGGTTGCAGATAATATGGATCACTATTTCTATCTTCGGAAACATGGTAAAAAAGAAGAAGGGATCGCCTCCTCTGAAAGATTGCAGAAAAGCATAAGTCACACTAGATGAAATCAACATAATATGTTCTCATATGAATCATGAGGAAGTTGACTACAATTGAGGAACTCTGATTGGAAGCTCATGGGAATAAAGTGTGTGAAAAGAAAGGATGAGATCATAAAATATGCAACAAATGTTGAAGGCATTCAACATCCGAAACCAAAAAGAGTTGACTAGAATATCTCCCAAAAAGATATGAAGACTCTGATAGTAGTCGAAAAAAGATGGAGACCCTTGACAATGAATATCTTTAAGAGATGTGTCAATTTGCATGTAGGATGCTGATACCTATAGGAAGATGTCATGATGAAATACCATCACAAAGGTAATTTTGATTTAAGTGTTCATTTCTTATTTTTGAACTAAATATTTGGATGGGCTTATGTAAGACTGCCAAAGGGAAATCTGTGGATGACTTCCAAGAGGGCCATATAGAAGAATGTAAGGTCCTTTAGGAAAATATGGCATGAAAGAATGAAACATGACATGAAGCAAAGCCAAATGGAAAACTGATGGATCACTTTATAATGAAATGATGACATGACTAACTCATGGATGAAAGTGATAGATGGTCTGTGCCCTGTGAAGAAGTCCCCAGTGATGAAGACTCCATGAAAAAAGGAATTTATGACATTGAAGAAGAAAGGAGTTCTTCAAGTAGCTAGTTGCCCCAACATCTCCACCTGAGAAGTTGTTGTAGGTCCCTAATTAAGAGGGATCTTGAAAAGGAGTTTCTTACTTGGAACTTGAAATTCCTAAGCCAAGAGGGAGCCTAGGCACATTCCTTTTGTAGGAATGAGTATATTCCTTTATTTGAATATGTCCTCCCTATCTGAGAGGGAAGGATACACACATCATTTTGGTCTTCATCTGGGAAGACAGAATGGAGGATTGGGTAATTATTTGGCATCTGATACTCTTTGAGGATGAGATAGGGCATCCAATAGAAGAGTAGTCATGGAGGACCGATATTCTTTGAGGGCTAGGGAGTCCAAGATAAGAATAGTCCTCATGGAACACACCCTAAGTACTCGGGTAGGGGATGTTTCGAGAGAGACAATGATGAGAGTGTCTATAAATCATTGGTCCCGCTAGCATTGAGCTCAGATCTTGTGGAGAGATGCAGTTGCTAGTCAAGGCCTTGCTATGTAACAATGTTGGTTGATATGATGTTATACAAATGAGTTACCAATCCAAATTCTTCTTATGAGAAATTATTCAGATTGAAAAAGTCCAAGTACCATTATGAATACCTCCCTAGTTAAGAGGGATTGTTGAAAAGTGTAACTAGGCTCAGTCTTCATAATGACATGTAATTATGATTTTATATAATGAGATGTAAAGAAGAAAAATAAATATTGTAATGCTTGCATCATGGGTTTCATGGGCAAGGGATTTTATTTTTGAATCAAGACTCCCATTGAGAATATTTAAGAATTATTTGTCATCTAGCCTTAAAATGTTAGGGTCATTATCATGTAATGAAGTCATGTTACACTTTGTAAAAGGTCAAACTTGTCTATGTAAAGTATCCTCCAAGACCTTGTCACTTATCCTCTTCAAGTCGGCCTACAACGATGAAATAACTTGCTAGAAGAAGTCGGCCTAACCTCTAGTGATCATGTTATCCTAAAGGACATGTGTTGAGGTGTATAAATAGGCACACTCAACCTCACTTAAAGGCAAGCAACTCGACAACAATTCATTGAAGAAGTACAAAAATGAAGGCTACAAAGAGAAATGTGAAGAAGTAATAAGGAGAGTTTCTTCTGGGAAATTGGAGAGTTTTCTTCTAGGCAAGTGAAGGAGACTTTTCTTCTGGGCAAGAGAAGAATGATTTCGTCGGGTCAAGTGAAGAAGAGTTTCTTCTAGGCAAGCGAAGGATAAATTTCTTCTAGGCATAGCGAAGGAGAAGTTTCTTCTAGAGTTAGCGAAGGAGAATTTCTTCTAGGGTCAACAAAGGAAGGATTCTTTTGGGGTACTTATTTTGGGTAATCAAGCTAGAGACTAGAGACCGAGGTTCTATAGGAGAAGCCGAGAGGAAGCAGTGTGAAGGATAGAGACCGATTTTCTCTAGAAGGATTCAAGGAGAGAAGTTCAAGATCAAGAAGAAAGTCGAGAAAGGGAAGAGGCAAAGCATCAATGTTGGTGACAAGGTTCTTGGGAGGATAGTACTAGAGTCAAGAGTCTTTGCCATGATCTTGGTACTCATCAATTGAAGATCTAGAAGAAGAATTTTTTATCGGGTTTTCCTCTCAAGAAGTGAGAAGTTTTGGCCCTAGCTGACATGCCTACATACTGTGCCACTTGTCTTTTATTGTGCATATTGGTAATTGTCTTAATGAAAAGAACACAATAATAACATAACAAATAAAAGACTATATCAAAAGTAATTATCAAGCAGAGAAATATTTTAACTATTCATGCCCTAGATTTCTCAAGAGAAGAACCTTGGTAAATTTAATGAGGTGAATAATACAAAGGGGAACATAGTGGGGAAGGCTTCAATTACTGTAATTTCTAGTTTGTGAATAAGGCCCCTTCCTGACATAACTAGATTGATTACTCTTCTATCCCTCTTGATGAAGGTTAAAATGAAATAATTGAGGTGATCCTAGTCAATCTAATGAGTTTTATGGGGACAACCAGCCTTCAGGAAGGGCATAATACAATCCAATTAGTAGTGTTCCATCTTGTGTAGTTTTATAGAGGGCATTGAGAAGCAGGCTTATGCCTGCACTGTTCAATGATGGTTGGTTTCTAGATGGAAATAATAAGTGGAGATCATAATCAAACTTCAACCTCATATGGTTAGATTGTCAATTATACACAATTGTTACAAATAAATACATTCAAAATAAAATTCACAATTACACTTTTCCTCCTCTCCTCTAGCTACAACGCTCCTGTTGAACAAACATTTTGCACATAATAAATATAGTTCATTAATATATATTCTAATCAAACTAGATGAATCCTTGAAAAAAATATGAAAAAAATTAAGAAAACACAATTGTAATATAGAAATCTAAACTAGCTCAAAAGATTAAAACTTACATATTTAGTATCAAGTCAGTGTGTTGTGCTTGACCAGATTCAATGGTCATAGAAGTCCAATATGACTCACTTTAGGGAGTAAAACTGAACATGATGATCAGCACTAGGATTTACAATTTTCAATGAAATAGTTTGAATGCATAATTAGTTAAGAAGGATAAAAAAATTCTATTATTAATGATAAAATTGAGGTTTTCCATGATAAAATTGAAATCAGTCTAATCGCATAGGACTCTTCGCACCCCTCGTCATCCCTTATGTTTCATGAAGACAACTCGTCAAATCAGCTTTCTCACGCGAGCTCACCAATTCATTTATCTTTGGACATACCATCAGAGAGCTCTTCAATTGAGCAATCTGATTGTTGTTGAAACTTGTGATAGAGATGGTTGTCATCCATAAAGCAGTTTTGAAATTAGGAGCAACAGCCACCCTCAAGCCATGCATGATCTGGTTCAAGCTTCAAAATGTGATTTTGCAATTCTGGAAAGTTTCGGGACGTGCCATGGAGTCGAAGCACTTCAACGTCCATTGATTGTTATGGCAAGACCACGCGACTCTGGTAAGCTCCCCAAACCAAATTAGATGTGCTTTCTCACACATAATCTGTCTATCTACATGGTTGCACTCAATATGAATTCCTATGTGAAAAATGTTTGGTATTCCGAGTGTAATCTCTCAAATTTTCAAAATTTCAACTATAATTGAATTCATGAATTTGTTATAGTGTATCCATCTTCATGCAAGTATCTCATGTCAAACTCGGGTTGGGAATGTTCGTCTCTCACAAAGTCATGGAATTGTGAAGTTGATCATCTCAAAGACTATCTTTATCTACAATCATACTTATCAAATTCCCCCCTTCATGGTCAGCTCCTCGGTCTTCTTGCGAATCTTGTACTGCAAATTTGTCCTCTCATCACACAAGAAATCTTCCTATGTGACAATGAACACACAAGTTGTTACACAAATCAAGTTCCTCTCCATTTTCCAAGCCTCAACTAATTTCATGCATTCACGACACCAACATCCTTCTTAAATTCTCGTGATGACTATGATGCTTGTGCAATTAGTCACCTGTTGCAGCAAGGTGGTCCATTATATCTAGCTCACAAAGAACTTGGTTTGATTTTTCAGAGCATTCACAAGATTGTTCATATGGATTTTACTTTGTTCATTACAAACTGAGAATTTGACGTCTCAATTAGCTCATCTGATCATTGCTCTATCTTGTATGCAGAAGGAATTCATTCCTTGGAGATTGCGCAATTACTTCTAAGTTTGATGAGTGCGTGATGAGGCCAATTCACACAAGTGGCAACATTGGACCCCAGCAAAAATTGCACAAGGAAATAGGAGGCTTGGAGGATTGGAGGAAGACATATGTTGTGTCTATTCATTTTGTGTGCTGTATTGAGGGGTTGTGCTAAGAGCTGGATAGCTTGTGAGCTAAAGCTTTGTGCAATTTGAACATATTTCCACTTGTATGATAATACAGAGATCGGGGTTTTAGCTGAGGCTTTCCCCATAGTATTATTCTATGTTCATGTGTGATTGATTTCTCATTCTCTATTATATGTGTTCTATTTGATCTTACTCATAATCGGTTAAGCTTCTGCAAGTTTGTTTGCAGAAATAGATCAAGTATTTTGCTTTAGTATATTGCATAATATGTTGATCTACAGTGGGAATTTCTACAGGTTCTAACTAAGGGAAGGACACTGGGGGAAACCCATTACGCAATTTTGAATGCTAAGGGAGGCTAGGCTTATTGAGCAGTTAGTGTGTGAGGTGAGTGTGAAACATGTCTATGTGGTGAGGAAAACCCATTCTCATAAGATTTCCCCTTGAAGCAAAACAAACATTCCCTTTGCATGGCAAGCAATAATCCCATGGCTAAAGATGAAACATGATATAGAAAGATAAAACAATGAATGACTCTTAATACCAAAGAGGGAAGCTTGAGATCGTTAGCATACCAAATAAGTGACTAAGGAACAATCAATCACAGGATCCATCGTAGGCTTCGAAATTTGAGTATAGGCCAAAATTTTGGAGGGTGCTACAACCGCTACAACACTTGGAGACACACTGGTTGAATTCCAGCTTCTCTGTCTTAGTTCGTTTAGTGCACGACCTTGGTCCATCAGCGAGTATTTTGAAGCTTGAACCAGATCATGCATGGCTTGAGGGTGGCTATTGCTAATTGAGACGTGAAATGAGAGTACATCCATCACTTAGCAACGCAACAACTTTATATGGACACCACAGCCAGCCAGTACATGTCAGCAGTGTCATGTCAATTTGTGTCATGAGTTGTCAAGGCCACATCACTACTATGGGCCATATCTATTGTAATCGAATGTAATGTAAAGTGGATGTAAATAAAGCAAAATTGAAGATGAAAAATAAAGAAAAATAGAAAAGATTGGAGAATATCATAAACTATAAATCCCACATAAAGTCTTGATGCAAAGTGTGGAAGTGATTCATGGCAGGCAGTACTAAGTAGTCAACCTTGTATTGATAGTGCAAGAAACCAGAGGATATGCCAAGGCCAACCTTTTAAAGATTTCCAGCCACCGTGTTACATTCTCGGTATACATGAAAGATGGTATATGCAGAGAGAGATCCTAGAATGTGCTTGATCCTCCTAAGCCAACCTAGAAGAAAGGGGGGAAAGAATCATGTAGTGCCCTTGATACCATCAATAAGAGCCTTAGGGTCCCCATAGATATTCAATGAGCTTATTTTCTTGTGTTGTGCAAACCATAGCAACCCCCACAAAGCAATAATCTACGTTCCAGTGTTGGATCCAGAGCCACCATGCCACCATGCCACCACATTTGTCATTAATAACGTGTAGATTTTAAAAATTCCAGTAAAGTTAAATAAGAGGATATTTCATGATTTCATAAACTCAATTCACAACATCTTAAGGATATTTCATAATTTCCAAAATTTACACCATATTAATGGTATTTCATGATTTCATAAATTATGTTCTTTACATTGAGTTGAGTTGAAAGCAACTTTATGGAAAAAGGGATAATTTGCAGTTAATACCACTAAATGTTGGTGACTAATTGTGTGGTCTACTTTTAAAATTATTTTTATTTTTACTATTATCGAAATTGGTATATGAGACACCCTTGTTTGTGAGACAAGGGACCCATCTTCGACCAAGAATTTGACTGTTAAATACATACTCTACCCCCCTTTGGTTTTCAACATGTAACCTCTTAGGAGGAAACACATGCTCAAGTCTATAAAGGCATACATATTCTACCCGCTTTGGTTTTGAATCCATGACCTTTTAGGAGGAAACACATGATCTTAACCATTAGGCCCACTCAAGTTGTATGTCTTTGGATATATTTGTTTATCCAACTTCCCTTAACTCACTTTCCATTTTCCACCATCTTAGGAATATTTAAAATTGAGACCTTACATATTTACATTACAAGCATGACAAAGACTACCATAATTTGGGGGAAATTTCTTTGGATATATTTGCTTTGGATATCTTTAAAATTGAGACCTTAAATATTTACGTTACAGGCATGACAAAGGCTACCATAACTTGGAAGCAATGTCTTTGGATATATTTAAAATTGAGACCTTAAATATTTACATTATAGGCCTGACAAAGACTAACATAATATGGGAGCAAGGCAATGTCTTTGGATATATTTTCTTATCCAGCTTCCCTCAACTCACTTGTCATTTTCCACCATTTTAGGGATATTCAAAATTGAGACCATAAATATTTACATTACGGGCATGACAAAGACTGCCATAATCTGGGAGCAATTGAAGAGATCATAATTCAGAAATCGTGGATTGAGTGCATAAGATGAGCAGTGTGATTGGAAATCTTGGTACCAAATTCCACAACAGAAGCAGAGGTCACTTCTGGTCTAAAACATAAGCTCCAATCCCCTCCCTAGTTCTTTGGCATTTTCAAAACACTTGCTACTTGCAACATATTGCACTTAAACATAGTTTTGTCACACATCAATAAAATTTTCTATCTTTGTAGTGTATTCATGACAACAAAGTTTTTATCTTCACAGTGTATCACATGCAATGAAGTTTATATATTTGTGGTGTATTGCATGGCAACAAAATTTCTATCTTTGTACTATATCACACTGCAACAAATTTGTTGTCTTTGTGATGTAATGCACTGCGACATTTTGTAATTATTACTACTAAATGTGGTACGCTAGACTACAGGGTATAATTTTATTTATTTATTTATGTTACTGTAACTCAAAGGCATTTCAGCCATCAAAATCACTCAGGAATCATACCCAGCCTGGGGCACACCAACCTGTAATATGGTTGGATTTTTTGTACCCACAGTGTTCGAAATTGGTGACCTTCACACAAGGAATGCTTTAATAGAACATTGCATCTTCAACTGTTCTTTTGCACTGTGGGAAAACCTATTATAACTTGGTTGTCAAACTAGCAGTGGGGATAACCATCATTGATTGCTATCTGCTAATGCAGGTTGACTCATCATTGTTATTCAAGGAAAACCATGCCACCTGTAATTGCCCATTGGTCGTCCATAAGGGGGCAGGTTTTGAGTCCCGCGAGATGCCTCTAGGTCTTAGATCATTAACCCATGTTCGTATGTTGAGGAAGACGAGCTCTTAGCCAAGCAGAAGCAGTTTTAGGGCATACTTCACGCCAACATTGCATCTTCAACTCGTGAGTAATTTTAAAATTGTTTTTATTATTATAAAAATTTGGATATATTTATTTATCTAGCCTCCCTTAACTCACTTGTTAGTTTCCACTATCTTAGGGAAACTAAAGCCTCCAAAAAGCCTTAAATTCCAACAATTTTCAGCCATGGTTTTAAAGATAAAATATTTATAACTATTTTCAACCATAACATTAATGATAAAATATCATGACTCATAAAAACCTTAAAATTTTGACAAATTTTCAACCATGGAATTAAAACTACAGATCATGACTACATAAAACCTCAAGTTTTCAACATATTTCAACCATAGCATTATAAAAAAATTATATGACTAAAAAAATGTTTAAAGTGAACAACAGAATGAAAGAGTCATTATACCAAGAGTAATTTCCTTTTTAGATGCTAAAATTATAGCGATTTTAAAATCTTAGACTAAGACAACTTGATACATCACAACAAACATTTAATAATTAAAAAACAAATTGACACGTAGTGTAGGCAAACTCAGCGTAATGCAATGAAAACTTTAAAACCAACCATAAAATTGACACATTGTAGTGGAAGACTTGATCCATTATAATGAAAACATTAAAATCAACTATCGAATTAACACATAATAAGGTCGGGTTGCTAGTCGAGAATCGATTGCAATTTTTTTTTATTAATAATAATACAAATGAATAAAATAATAATATAATAAATAAAAATTTTCCCTTCAAAACAACAAAAATTAAACTAAATATAAACAAATATTTTTAAAAGAAATTATAAGAAGTAATATTATATTTTAAACATATAAATAAAATACATTACCCCGAGAAAAAAACACAAACAAGAAATGTAAAACTTAAAAAACAAAAAATAATTTTTTACAAGATGATAACAAGTAAATAAAAAAATATTAAACATATTAAAAAAAAATAATTTACCCTCAAGAAAACAATAAGTATAAAAAATATAAAAAAATAAAAAAAAACAAAAAAACCAAAAACAAATTAATTCATAAAGACAACATTTTTAACACAACGTGAAAATAAAAATAAAATTTAGAAATATAAAGATATTAATATATTATATATATTATGTATAATATATATATATATTTCAAAAAAATTATTAACATAAAAATTGGATGTTAAGTAAAAAATCAATATAAAAAATGCATTTTTTTTTAAATACTAATTAATTAATTAATTAATTATTAATTTAATAAAACATTAATTAAATAATAATAATAATAAATTAAAATAGATTTGAAAATTAAAATAAAAAATAAGATAAAAATAATTAAAAAATAAAATTTAAAATTTAAAATAAAATTGAACAACCATTAAGAAAAAATACACACGCATGCTCAGGTGGTTTGAGGGGCCGCAGGTCATGGGAAGGGGTGTTGCATGTAGCCTTGCTCACTCTGTTTTGTGGTCGGCTGGGCCCCTCTTGCAACCTTGCCCGCCTTGGCCTGCACCCTCTCGGGTCCCCTGTGCAACCTCGTCCACCCTAGCAGCACCTCCGACACCATGGGCGGGGATGGAAGATTCCTTGAATCAACCATTCCAGCTCGAGGGGGTTGAGGGGCTTTAGGTGCCTATGTATTTTTATTTATTTATTATAATTTTTTTTTACAAATGTTTTTGTTTTAATTTAATTTTATTATTTTTTATTTTTTTAATGTTTTTATATTTTATTGTTTTTTTAACATTTTTTTTGTTAAACCTTTATCCTGATGATGAACCGCATTAGATGGTTCGAAAGGTCGACCAAAAACTCATGATGTGATTAATCCGAAAGAATTTATCAAAACCAGTATGGATCATAAAAGTCTAAAATCAACCATTTTCTTTGTTATTAATACTTAAAGTTTTATTAGAATCTTTTTTTTAAACAAAAAATCAATTTCATCACCTTTGGATATAAAATTCATAAAATTTTCTATTTTTCCGATAATTTTTATTCAATGTTTTCATTTTTAGCTAAATGGTCCCCATATACATATTTTTTTAATTATATCTTTATGCAAAATGTGGATTTTTTGCCCTGTGTTTAAAATTATTATTGTTTTAGTGACAAATTTTTTTTTTTGGTATTGAAGTATTAATTAATAATATCAAAAAATCACAACTTAAAAATATTAATGTTATCATTTTTTTTCAAACTTTGCAAAAATGTTACAAATTTCATTTAAAAAATATAAAGAAAAATAAAAAACACAAGTTTGAAAAACCCTTAAAAACAAACATATTATGACAAAAAAAAAGAGGAATAAGACAACTTGAAAAATAGTTAAATAATCAACATTTAAAAATATTGTTGAATTGAGGCTTATGTGATCCATATCCAGTATATGAGAAATTCTTCGGCATAAATCACATGATATTACATTTGTCGACGCGTTTCGAACCAACCAGTGTGGTTCATCGTCAGGACAAGTTGAAGAATGAGATCTAGGTTGCATGTTAAATAGTCAGAGCAGAAACTCCAATGACTATATTTGACCAGACAACGGCTAAATTGACTAGCTAACGGCTATATTTGACTAGGAAACGGCTAGTTTGACCGGACCAAGGGGAAGGAGAACATTTAATTAAAAATTGAAGTTAAAGTTACAGAATTTAAATAATTATTAAATCAATAGTTAGTTATACTATTATTAAATTAAAAGGGGTTTTACATTAAAATACATAAAAGGTATTAACTCTTTCATATTTATTTTAATTTTAGAGGTTAATAAAAATTAAAATCCTATTGTTAGAATTGTTATATATGTTATATCGAAGCTATTAAAATAAATTAATTTAAGTCTAATATAATAAGAATAAATCTTTTATATTTTAATTTTATTTAATTATTTATTTTATTAATTTTCTTATTTATTTTAATTACAAATTAATAAGTCAAAGAACATGCTATCATTTTTAATTTAAGCCTAAATATAGACTGAATTTCAATATCAAACTAATTATTTGTATTTTTTTAATCAGGTTAAAATTCTATATATAACTAATAGCTTAGAATAAATGCTATTTGAATATCTTATACTATATAAACAAACCCACCAAAGAGGATTAAAGAACTATGGTAAAAGAGAGTAGGTTAAAGGATAACAAGGGGAAACTAACAAACAAGAAAACCATAACAAGCTATAAAAAGAGGAAGGGGAGGAAGGGAAGAACACGACTAGGAGGCGAGGGCTGGGACATTGCAACCCTTGGTTAGTCTTGTGTCTATCTTCATTGTGTTTAGTTGTAAGTTTTTGCCAATGAAGTCTTGACGGAAAATATGATCCGTCCGTAAGGAGAGCTTTGGTCCAACCATGAGCCTGTGTCCAGTTTGGGAACCTCATGTCTGTACTCAGTTTTCTGCTATGGTGTGTTCAAGCTTATCCAACTAGTAGAAATGGAGAAGGGGAAAATATAAATGAGAAAACCTAAATCAGAGGTATTTACATGCTTCTTTGAATGAACAATCTATTTCCCTGTTCCGCCCCAAAAATCAATAAGTTCCTATGCACAATTCTCTTTCAAAAATAACAAAGGTGAAAGAAGAGAAAGGCTTCTTGCGCAGAGAGGTGAAGCAAACAACTCCAAAGGGGTATTGTCTAGGCTCACTGGTAGTGGAGCAATGCTTGTGTTCCTATGTGACTCTGCCAAGGTATTGTCCAAGCCTCCTGGCAATGGAGCAACACCAGAGATGAAAAACTATACCCTGAAAATCTTAAGCTCACGAGCTAAACTACCCTTCCAATTTTGAAACATTGTGATTTGACTGAATCTTGTGTTGTGTTCAACTGAGTTCGTACAAGGAAAACCATGTTTGTCCATGGGGCAAGTGGCGAAACCGAATTGACCTTCACGATGAATCAATACTCCTTGATGGACCAAGGCCTTGCACTAAACGAACTAAGACAGAGAAGCTGGAATTCAACCAGTGTGTCTCCAAGTGTTGTAGCGGTTGTAGCACCCTCCAAAATTTTGGCCTATACTCAAATTTCGAAGCCTACTGTGGATCCTGTGATTGATCGTTCCTTAGTCACTTATTTGGTATGTTGATGATCTCAAGCTTCCCTCTTTGGTATTAAGAGTCGTTCATGTTTTTATCTTTATATATCATGTTTCATCTTTAGCCATGGGATTATTGCTTGTCATGCAAAGGGAATGTTTGTTTTGCTTCAAGGGGAAAGCTTATGAGAATGGGTTTTCCTCACCACATAGACATGTTTCACACTCACCTCACACACTAACTGCTCTATAAGCCTAGCCTCCCTTAGCATTCAAAATTGTGTAGTGGGTTTCCCCCAGTGTCCTTCCCTTAGTCAGAACCTGTAGAAATTCCCACTGTATATCAACATATTATGCAATATACTAAAGCAAAATACTTGATCTATTTCTACAAACAAACTTGTAGAAGCTTAATCGATTATGAGCAAGATCAAATAGAAAACATATAATAGAGAATGAGAAATCAATCACACATGAACACAGAAGAATACTCTGGGGAAAGCCTCAGCTAAAAACCTCGATCTCTGTATTATCATACAAGTGGAAATATGTTCAGATTAGACAAAGCTTTAGCTCACAAGCTATCCAGCTCTCAGCACAACCCCTCAATACAACACACAAACTGAATAGACACAACATATGTCTTCCTCCAATCCTCCAAGCCTCCTATTTCCTTGCGCAATTTTTGCTGGGGTCCAATGCTGCCACTTGTGTGAATTGGCCTCATCACACACTCATCAAACTTAGAAGTAATTATGCAATCTCCAAGGAATGAATTCCTTCCGCATACAAGAGATATCCTCAATGGAATATTCTTGCAACTGATAGTACATTGTCCCATCATCTGATCTCAACTGGGTCTCTAACTGAACTGACATGCATGAGTTATTTATGAGAGAATATTCAATTATCTAAAGTGCAGAAGTTACATGCATGCATGCATTAACTAACTGAACTCACAATCAGTTCCATAAACTATTGGAACTAATCTAACTAGACTTAACTCAGTTAATTGAGATAACTAATTACAACTCAAAGTACAACTCATTCTGATCTCTTTTAATCAAGGGATAACTTCCAAAATCAAAAGGGAAACTATTGCATGTCTTCACATAGACTTCATGCTTGATTTTCTACAACTAATTAACTCAAGATGAATTAATTAATTATTTTACAAATAGCTGCTAAGATCAAATTCGAATTTTATTTCTCAATTTTAGTTTAGGGACTAACTAAAATTGGAATGTATCCCGAATTGCTATTTATAGCAGTGGTATTTTTAACACTTCTATTTTTAGCATTTCTTGTTGCTATTTTCAACTCTCCCTCTCAACAAGAAAGGGATTATCAGTCAACCCAATCCTGTCTCTGTGGAACTCGAACTTGCATTTTGACAATGCCTTAGTCAAAATATCTGCATCCTGTTCCTTGGTTGAACATATAGCAACAACACGATCCTCTTCACCACACAGCCTTGAAGATGATGATACCAGATATCAATGTGTTTGGACCTGTCATGAAATACTAGAATCTCAGAGAGTTTGATACAACTCTGATTATCGCAGTAAATCATAGTTGTATCCATCCTCTGACCAAACAATCCCACTAGAATCTTTCGCATCCAAATGGCCTCACATGCTGCCTAACTGATAGCCATGTATTCAGCCTCTGCTGAGCTAAGTGCAACTGATCTCTGTTTCCTGCTGTACCAAGAAACTACAGTTGAACCAAGGTTGAAGATTCCTTCAGAAGTTCTCTTTCGGTCTTATGGACTCCATGCCTAATCTACATCTGTGAAGCCTTGAAGCTTCACTCCCTCTATCTATCTGTACCACAATCCATACTGAGATGTGCCTCTGAGGTATCTTAGCACATGCGTCGTTGCCTTCCAAAATAGCTTGATAGGCTGAACCATAGCTTGACTCATTTGGTTCACCGCAAAGCACAGATCTAGTCATGTGTTTATTAGATACATTAGTGAACCCACAAGCTACCGATAAACAATAGCAACTACTACCTCACCTGAAGTAACATCCTCCTTCCTCCAGTTACCAGATAAAGGAGTCTGCATGGGCTTGCACTTCTCCATGTGGAATCACCTGAGTATCTCATTGGCATACTTACCTTGAGACACAAATACTTCCTCATCTTTCTGCCACACTTCCATACCTAGAAAATAGTGCATAAGACCCATGTCTTTCATCTCGAACTCTCTTGCAAGGTCCTCCTTGCAAGACTGATAAACTGATCATCACCTGTCAAAATTAGATCATCCACATAAAGAACGATGATCAATGGCTTACCTTCTACCATGATGTGGTAAAGGTTCACATCTGCTTCACTCTTGGTGAAACCCAACCTGGTGAAATAACTATCGATCCTAGTGTACCAAGCACAAGGTGCTTGCTTCAGCCCGTACAAAGCCCTCTTGAGTCAGCACACATGCGACTCATGATCGAAGGTCTCAAAACCATCCGGCTGCTCAATGTACACCTATTCCTCAATCTTCCCATTGAGGAACATAGTCTTCACATCCATCTGATGGATCTTCCAACCCATCGGAGCTGATAGTGCCAACATCAATATGATAGATGAGTACCTTGCTACAGGAGCAAAAGTCTCATCATAGTCGATCCCCTCAACTTGTGAGAAATCACAGGCAACAAAACTTGCCTTATGTTTCTCAACACTGCCATCAGCTACCTGCTTTACCTTGTAAAGCCATCGGGAACTCACCACTGACTTGTCATGAGGTCTTGGGACAACATCCCAAACACAGTTCTGAATGATGGAGTCGTACTCCTCCACCATAGCATCAACCCAGACTGGTTTCTACACTACTTCCTCAAGAGAGGAAGGTTCGGTCTCTACACACTCCCTAACCAGGGACATGTAACCAGTGTACCGCTCAGGTGACCTCCTCTGTCTGTGCTGAGAATATGGTTGTCCCACATTCTCTCGTGCATCCATCATTAACCTATCATCTTGCTTTGAGTGTTTCCACCCATCTCTAGAAGACTCAGCATGAGTGGATATCTCCACTCCCGGATCCTTTGCATGTGGCTGCTTTGCATAAGTTTGAGGCTCCTCCTCCTTACGAACTAAAAGTTCCTCCTCTGCATGCAACTTGAGCTCCCTCTCAAGTGATACTCGCATGGCTTTCTTCTCGTCGAACTTCAGATCTTTGCGTACCACTGTCCTCTGACTGGTAGGCAGGAACACCCAATAGTTATGGGGTGTATCAGTGTACCCCACAAGTATCCCTAACTCAGCTGTTGGATCTAGCTTCTTCCAGGAATCTTTGGTCACATGGCAATAAACTGATGATCCAAATATCCTGAAGTGACTCACATCTGGTTGCTTCCTGGAAAAGGCTTCCATTGGTGTCTTCATCCCTATTATACGGTGCGGGCTTCTGTTATACAAGTATACTATTGTATTGCATGCCTCAACCCACAAATGAAGTGGTAGGCTTTGGTCATGCAACATTGCTTGAGTTTCTCCCACAACCAATTTGTTCTTCCTTTTGGCTACCCCATTCTGTTGTGGGTTATGGGGTGCCATCAACTCCCGTTTAATTCCTTCTACTGTGCAGAAGTCCTTAAACTATTGGGAGACATACTCTTCACCATTGTCGCTATGCAAGGCCCTTATTTTCTTTCCATATTCTTTCTCTGCCAAGGCTTTAAACTCACAAAACCTTGAGAAGGTCTGATCCTTCTTCTACATAAAATAGATCCAACATCTATGAGAAAAAGCATCAATAAAAATAACATAGTACCTTTGTTTAGTAGTGGAGGCTGTAAAGAATGGTCCACACACATCTGTGTGAACTCACTCCAGGATTGCTCCAGCTCTACTGTCTTGATCCTGAAAGGAAGATTTTGCATACTTACCCAAGGTACAACCTTTGCATGTATCCATCTGCTCCAGTTTTCCCTTTAGAAGTCTGGTAGAAATCTTCTACATGATCTTCAAGGCCCCATGGTGCAAGTGGCCTAATCTTCTATGCCATAGCTCGCCAACATCTTGGCTCTACACCAACTCTAATTTGGAACTCAATGCAGCACGATCGTCTACCTCCATCTTGTAGAGATTCTTTACTCGAATCTCAATCCTCTTGGTCTATGCAGTGCCGATATGCCTCAAGAATACCTTTCCTTTACTAAAGACTACATCATAGCATTTGTCTTCCAGCATAACGATAGACACAAGATTCTTCTTCAGACCTGGTACATACTTTACATCAGTTAGGGTGAGGGGAGGTCCATGCTCCCTCTGAAACACAACCGTACCTTCACCTGAAACACGGTACTTTCCATCATCACCCATCTCAATCCGCATCTGGAGATCCTTCTCCTCCAAGGTATTGAAAAGATTCTTGTCGTTGGTGATGTGGAATGAAGCTCCACTGTCTAGGTACCAAACACATCCCACCATGGATGAAACCATGCATATGATGAGAGAGAAATCCAATTCTAACTGTGAGGCCAGTGCCTCACCATTTGATCCCTTCGAGGATCCCTTCTTGGATTTCTTCTATGGACAATTTGTAGCATAATGACCCACCTCATGATAATGAAAACATCTCACTTTTGATTTGTCAAACTTCTTCCCACCATGGGAAGAGCTAGATTTGGAATGGGATGCCTTCCCTTTCCCTTTCCTCACCTTACTCGCTAAGGTTAGATTTTCTTCATCATCTTGCTTTGATGAAGATCCAACTCTGGTGCTTCTCCTTATCGCCTCCTGCATCAAATCTGACCAAAGTCGTTCCCAATCTGGCAGTTTCTCTCTTCCATTTACCGAGACTTGGTAGCTATGCCAGCTCTTAGGAAGATCGAGGAGAGCTAGACTCACCATGTCATCATCCGCTTTCATGATCCCTACACTTCCAAGCTCATCCCTGTAGGTGGTAAGCTTTTTCAGATATGTAGAGATCATGTCACCCTTTTCACACTTGATTTTTCGAAGCTTGTCTTTTAGCGCCAGCTTCCTCTGATCACTGTTGTTTTGATATAGATCCTTCAATATTTTCCACATTGAAAATGGTGTCTCCTTCCCATGGAAACTCGAGACTACGTGGTCTCGAACTCCCTCCAGAAGGATTATCCTTGCTCTAGCCACACATTTCTTCCATTCTGCCAATTCTCAGGCATTAGCTGCTGCTAGCTTGGGGACTTCTTGATCAATGGAGTCCTTTAGACTGTTGTCCTCTAATACCACTTCCATGCGATCCTTCCAGGCTATATAATTCGAGTTGCCATCAAGGCCATACTTGAGTTTTAAACCATTGAACGGCATTGGTGAAATTTAGATGTGATAAGAATTCGAATTCTATAATCAAGAACTTCAAACTTTGAACTTCTCCCTTCTTCTTATATTATTCTTCACTTTGATCACCTTTGCTTTGATACCATGTAGAAATTCCCACTGTAGATCAACAGATTATGCAATATACTAAAGCAAAATACTTGATCTACTTCTACAAACAAACTTGCGGAAGCTTAGTTGATTATGAGCAAGACCAAATATAACACATATAACAGAGAATGAGAAATCAATCACACATGAACACAGAAGAATACTTTGGGGGAAGCCTCAGCTAAAAACCCTGATCTCTGTATTATCATACAAGTGGAAACATATTGTTCAGATTACACAAAGCTTTAGCTCACAAGCTATCCAACTCTCAGTACAATCCCTCAATGTAGCTCACAGATTGAATAAACACAACACATGTCTTCCTCCAATCCTCCAAGCCTCCTATTTCCTTGCACAATTTTTCCTGGGGTCTAATGCTATCACCTGTGTGAATTGGCCTCATCACATGCTCATCAAACTCAGAAGTAACTGCACAATCTCCAAGGAATGAATTCCTTCTGCATGCAAGAGATATCCTCAATGGAATATTCCTGCAACTGATAGTTCCATTGTCCCATCATCTGATCTCACTGGGTCTCTGACTTAAACTGACTGCATGATATTTATGAGAGAATATTCAGTATTTTAAAGTGCAACAGTTACATGATTGTGATTACTAACTGAACTCACCCATCGTTCCACAACTGTTGGAACTTATCTTAACTAGACTTACATTAGTTACTGGTTACTATTTCACTCAAGTACAATCATCTTGATCTCCTTTATCAGGGATTTCCTTCTTCAATGAAATTTTGTCTTCATTAGACTTCATGTTTGATTTTCTACAACTAATTAACTCAAGATGAATTAATTAATTATTTTACAAACAACTACTAAGATCAAATTCGAATTTTAATTCTCAATTTTAGTTTAGGGACTAACTAAAATTGGAATGTATCCTGATATGCTATTTATAGCAGTGCTATTTTTAGCACTTCTATTTTTAGCGTTTCTTGTTGCTATTTTCAACAAAACCCACTGTCTCCAAAAACTGTGCAGTTTTGTCTCTCAGCGGTCATGTCTGCCTTGGATCCTGAAACTGCGCAGAGATTTCCTCCCTTGACCTCTTCCCAAAACAGTGCCTTGCATCTTAAAACTGTGCAGTTTGTCCCTCCACTATTCAATCTACCTTACATCCTTGTTAAATTTAGGTATGTTCTATGCTTAGATCAATTTACTTTAATTTTTCATATTAGCCTAATGTCAATATTCAGATTAGTAATCACATCAGCATGATAGTAAAGTGTAGATAGAACATAAACATAAACAACAAAAGACAAGCCAAGACAAGAGGACACAAGATGTGGCACTAACTAGGGACAAACCCCAATGTGGGGAAACCCTTGATTAATTCTTCTTATATTCTTCAATAGTCCAGCAGAGAGAGAGATAGTACAAATATACAAATCTGAGATTTTGTGAAAGCAATAGAAAATCCTTGACCAGAGAGGTCAAACAAAACTGGATCTTTTATCCAAGTGGTATCAAAATGATGCTCATCAAACTGAGCCAAACATAGTCAAACCTTGACCCAAAACATTTCCCAAAATTTTGATGTCTTCTTGCTCCACTAGCTGTCACTACTCCAACATTCAGTCCTCTTCCTTCATACAGTCAATAATGCAGGTCTTAGAGGTGAGGATCCACCACTTGTGCAATCCTTAGAACAAACTTTGCTACTGGCTATGGCCGACGACCTAGCCCATCAACAAGTTAAGCCTATGATATTCAATCAACAATCAATAATATCAACACAGCTGTATTTAGTCCAAAAAGCTTGATTGAATCTGAATATACTGATCTAATCTTGAACTAGGACAAATTACTTCAATGTAATGACCGAGGTTTGCCAACCTTATAAACTATCCTCATGAATAGTCTCAACACTGCACTGCCACCACACTTCTAGGACATAGTCAATAAGAGATTTGATGTTGTCAACATGATGACTGGTTAGGGCACTTCTTGGTTGTAGCTTAGGGATCCAAACAACCCTTAAACAGTAGATCCTAGCTCCTCCTTTTTGCGGATTCTTCTGCCCTTCAAATCGAGCTCAAGAACAAAACTAACATGCCCAAACAGTCCTCAAATAGGCCACACTGTCACATACATCAATGTGGCATTATGACAATGGCTTAGGTGACTGCAACTTGGTCTCTTAGAGCTGCATATAAGGGCTTCTCCTACTACAACTTAGAGCATTACTAGATAGCTACTTGAGACCTCCATTTGCTGTGGCTGGAACCTCCTTCTTTGCTTGCAGCTAGGGCAAACTAGGACAGTGGATTAGGGCCTTCATGAATTGTGTATAGAGCCTCTTACTTGCTACAATTAGGGCTCCTTAGAGTACGGCTAGGGCACCCTTAAGTCTGAGGATATATCTATTCCTTAATGCTGTTAGAGCTCTCCTTTAACAGTGGCCAAATCTCTCCCTTACTTGCGGCTAAGACTCTTCCTTACTGTAGCTAGGGTAAGGCAAGATCTCCCTCCCTTTAAGACTGCATATAGGGCTAGCCTTTAGACCTCACCTTCCACCAAAACCCAAATGAGTGGAGAGTGAGATCACAAGAAATGAATGTCAAAATGACTTGAAGACCTCTTCTATTTATAATAAAACATTGAGGATAAGTTGGGGTAATTTGGTCATTGACCGAACTTGACAAATTGTCAAGTAATACAAATAAATTCTTATCTCCATGAATACACGTCCTAATCGGATGACCTTTAGATCAATCCTACACCTCTCGGCGAGAGGAGTCCAAGAAAAATATCATCTGCCATAAATAAGATGACCCACATGGAGTTTGGCCCTATTTTCCAATTTTAACAATCCTGAAACTACGCAGATGTGTACTCCCATGACCTCATCCCGCAACACTCACTGCCCATTGAAACTACACAGATGTGTCTCTCAGTGATCACAAGAAGGATGACATGCTAGAGGACTCTCAAGGAGCTGAGGAAGAAGATAAGCATACCAAGGAACCCAAGGTATGATAGAAGATCAAGACCACATGAAGGTTCCATCTAATGCACAACCTTTTGGAGGGAAAGAACAAGTACATTGATGGACCATGGGGAGACGATGAGTGGGATGAAGAAGGAGCACACATGCTAGAAGATGTAATTGTAGTTGGATAGACGAGAGAAGCAGATCCAAGACAAAGCAAAAAGAACACATGCATACAACCATCTTGCAAGACCAAGACCATTGAAGACCCCACAACATCAAGTCATGTGGAGGAAATGACAAAGCACATACGAGAGTACATCCATCACTTAGCAACGTAGCAACTTGATATGGACACCACAGCCAGCCAGTACATGTCAGCAGTGTCATGTCAAGTTGTGTCATGAGTTGTCAAGGCCACATCACTACTATGGGCCATATCTGTTGTAATCGAATGTAACGTAAAGTGGATGTAAATAAAGCAAAATTAAAGATGCAAAATAAAGAAAAATAGAAAAGATTGGAGAATATCATAAACTATAAATAAAGTGAGCTTATTTTCTTGTGTTGTGCAAACCATAGCAACCCTCACAAAGAAATAATCTACGTTCCAGTGTCGGATCCAGAGCCACCATACCACCATGTTTGTCATTAATAACGTGTAGATTTTAAAAATGCCAGTAAAGTTAAATAAGAGAAAAGTTCGTAAATACCTGTCAAATTTATCCATTGTTAAGGATATTTCATGATTTCATAAACTCAATTCACAACATCTTAAGGATATTTCATAATTTCAAAAATTTACACCATCTTAATGGTATTTCATGAATTATGTTCTTTACATTGAGTTGAGTTGAAAGCAACTTTATGGCAAAAGGGATAATTAGCAGTTAATACCACTAAATGTTGGTGATTGATTGTGTGGTCTAGTTTTAAAATTATTTTTATTTTTACTATTATCGAAATTGGTGTATGAGACCCCCTTGTTTGTGAGACAAGGGACCCACCTGTGGCCAGGAATTTGACTGTTAAATACATACTCTACCCCCCTTTGGTTTCCAACCTGTGACCTCTTAGGAGGAAATACATGCTCAAGTCTACAAAGGCATACATATTCTACCCCCTTTGGTTTTGAACCTGTGACCTCTTAGGAGGAAACACATGCTCTTAACCATTAGGCCCACTCAAGTTGTATGTCTTTGGATATATTTTTTTATCCAGCTTCCCTTAACTCACTTGTCATTTTCCACCATCTTAGGAATATTTAAAATTGAGACCTTAAATATTTACATTACAGGCATGACAAAGACTACCATAATCTGGGAGCAATGTCTTTGGATATATTTGCTTTGGATATCCTTAAAATTGAGACCTTAAATATTTACATTATAGGCATGATAAAGACTACCATAATCTGGGAGCAATGTCTTTGGATATATTTGCTTTGGATATCTTTAAAATTAAGACCTTAAATATTTACATTACAGGCATGAAAAAGACTACCATAATCTGGGAGCAATGCCTTTGGATATATTTAAAATTAAGACCTTAAATGTTTACATTAAAGGCCCGACAAAGACTAGCATAATATGGGAGCAAGGCGATGTCTGTGGATATATTTGCTTATCCAACTCCCCTTAACTCACTTGTCATTTTCTACCATTTTAGGGATATTTAAAATTGAGACCATAAATATTTACATTATAGGCATGACAAAGACTACCATAATCTGGGAGCAATTGAAGAGCTCATAATTCAGAAATTATGGATTGAGTGCATAAAATGAGCAGTGTGATTAGAAATCTTGGTACCCAATTCCACAACAGAAGTGGAGGTTGCATCCGGTCTAAAACATAAGCTCCAACCCCCTCCCTAGTTCTTTGGCATTTTCAAAAAACTTGCTACTTGCAACATATTGCACTTAAACATAGTTTTGTCACACATCAATAAAAGTTTCTATCTTCACAGTGTATTGCATTGCAACAAAGTTTCTATCTTTGTGGTGTATTCATGACAACAAAGTTTTTATCTTCGCAGTGTATCACATGACGATGAAGTTTACGTATTTGTGGTGTATTGCATGGCAACAAAATTTCTATCTTTGTAGCATATCACACCACAACAAAGTTTCTATCTTTGTGATGTATTTAATACTACTAAATGTGGTACGCTAGACTACAGGGTATAATTTTATTTATTTATTTATGTTACTGTAACTTAGAGGCATCTCAGCCATCAAAATCACTCAGGAATCATACCCAGCCTGGGGCACACCAACCTGTAATATGGTTGGATTTTTTGTACCGACAAGGTTCCGAATTGGTGACCTTCACACAAGGAATGCTTTAATAGAACATTACATCTTCAACTGTTCTTTTGCACAGTGGGAAAACCTATTATAACTCGGTTGTCAAACCAGCAGTGGGGATAACCATCATTGATTGCTATCTTCTAATGCAGGTTGACACATCACTGTTATTCAAGGAAAACCATACCACCTGTAATTACCCATTGGTCGTCCATAAGAGGGCAGGTTTTGACTCCCGCCAGATGTCTCTAGGTCTTGGGTCATTAACACGTGTTCGTATGTCGAGGAAGATGAGCTCTTAGCCAAGCAGAAACAGTGTTAGGGCATACTCCAAGCCAACATTGCATCTTCAACTAGTGAGTAATTTTAAAATTGTTTTTATTATTATAAAATTTGGATATATTTATTTATCCAGCCTCCCTTAACTCACTTGTTAGTTTCCACTATCTCAGGGATATTTAAAATCAAAACCTTAAAAATTAACATTAAAAAGTATGGAAAGCAATGTACAGTAATCTAGGGATCAATTGAAGAGCACATAAATCAGAGAATATGGATATTTAAAATCAAAACCTTAAAAATTAACATTAAAAAGTATGGAAAGCAGTGTATAGTAGTCTAGGGATCAATTGAAGAGCACATAAATCAGAGAATGTGGATTGAGTGCATAGAATGAGCAATGCAGTGTACAGTAATCTAGGGATCAATTGAAGAGCACATAAATTAGAGAATGTGGATTGAGTGCATAAAATGAGCAATGTCGTTGAAAATCCTGGTGACCAAATTCACATTAAAGGACATACTGTTCTAGAACATAAGCTCCAGCCCCCTCCCTAGTTTTTTTGTATTCTGAAGAAACTCGCTTCTTGTGATGTATCGCACATGAACTTACTTTTACCACAAAATTTTCTATCTTCGTAGTGTATTAAATCTCAAGAAAGAAACTATCTTAAGTGTATTGTATTATATTAAAGTTTCTATTTTCATGATGTGAAATACAATCTTACAGTTAGTAAATTTGTTACAGTTGGTAATATTCATTTTGTATTTTATCTGTTCTCATTTTTTGAAATTATAGCCATATTCTTAAATTGCCCCTAAGCAGTATAAACTCAAAGCACAAACTACATAAGAGAATCGAAATTACAAATAGAAAAAATCACTGCAGGTTTGACTGATTCTTGAGCAAGCTTGACTATGTCTGGTGAGTATCAGCAGACTAGTGAGTCTGACTAAATTTCACCAAGTCATGCTAAGTTTGGGAAAAGCTTCACAGCATTCCAGCGAGATGAGTGAAGTTGGTGGGCTTCCTGAGTAATTGGTGAGTCCTGTTACTTCGATCATGGCTAGTGATACTTGGTATATGGGAAAATAGACATCATTCAATCCAAGAGATGTAAGTACCATAGAACACTACATTAATTTTGTTTCCAATTTTTTCTCCTTTTCTTTGTGGAAACATGATTCTTGTAATACAAAATTACAAGAAACTACATCAAGTACAATAAAGAAACTTACTCCCACTGCCAACATAGGTCAGGAGGGCAAGCATATATGGAACTTCGCTGTACTTCTTCCCAGCGTTATGTCTCGCTTCAACCTTGGGATCTCTGAACAATTATTCTGTCATAATCACCGGCATTGTCAAGGCCTGCTACTATCACTTCACTGCAAGCAATAAGGGCAAGACTATTTTAGAAAGGTGGACAGGGAAAGAAACATTTCCCTCGCACACCGGATTCTAAATTCAAACAAAACTAGACACCAAACAACCAGATTAGGACATGGTGGCAAGCAAAGTTTCAGCTGTACTTACTTGCGTGTACTAAAATATCTAATATATTTTAAGCTAGTACCTAACACTAAGTAGAATGGTCACATGCCTATGACCCAGTCTTGACAACTACCCCGCCAAGCTCATGACTCCATAACTACTCCTTCATTGGGCTATGGTCAGAGCTAGATCTTAGCAGTATAGTTTGCTCTCAATTTGTCTTAATTTTCGTGATCTTTCTTGAAATCCGACTAAACAAAGATTAGTGGTGATTTGTCTTGAAAACGGGCAGATAAAAAATGATTAAAATGATGAAAACTGTTACTTCAATGGCAAATTTCATCTCTCTCAATTGATTGGAGGCTCAGTACAATGTGCAAGATTATAAATTTTAGCTACAAAGCTTTTTTGCAACCAGATTCTGGCCCATAAAAAAGCATACAAAAGATAATAGTTTGAATACCCATATGCCACATCTGGTACACCAGTGAAAATTCACTACATCAATTCCCAGTGTAAAAGTATTGAATCCAGTGCCAAATAGTCACTGCCCTTCTGTTTAAAACAAAACCAGATAAATCTGGTTAAAAATGAGGAGCAGGATTGTGAATTCTGCACACCTCTTGGAATATGGGAAAAGGAGTCCTCATATAAGGGACAAACCAGAAAAATGTTGTTCTAAATATTGGTTTAGTATCTTAACCAAGATTTTTTTTTATGGGAAAAGGAGTCCTCATATAAGGGACAAACCAGAAAAATGTTGTTCTAAATATTGGTTTAGTATCTTAACCAAGATTTTTTTTGGGGTAAATTTCAATGGTAGATTTATATATTGTTATATCTCAATGGAATGATCTCTTCCATTATTATCAGATTTGGCTTCTCTATAATAGTGGAAGAGATCATCTGAAACGGGTTAGAGTTTAAATTATATACATACTTTCTATCTTAAGAATGAGAATTTAATATGAAGTTGGGTGTTCAAACTTGGATTTAGTTGGTGTCCAGACAAAAATAAAGAGTTTGTTGAGAAGAAAACTGACCACCTAGGAAACAATTTAGGAACTGTGAAGTTTGCTATGGGAGAAGTTTGATTAAAAATAAAAATAAAAAAAAACAAGTCAGTGTAAAATACAAGCGAAATTTTTTTAATGAATAATAAATTTAATTAGAATGTAAAATTAAAAAAATCATTTACAATCAAATATTATTAAAAATTTAAATTTCATTTTTTTTAAAATAATTTATTTAATAAATAAAAAATATAGTTTAAATAGTTTATTATAAATATAAATAATATTAATAATAATAGATTACTAATTAAAGTAACCTATAAATGAAAACGATATTTCATCAATCAAATTATTTTCTTTATGGATGATTAAAAATCACCTAATTTGATGATAATATATATAAATTCGAGATTAAGATTAATAAGCCGAATATTTTGTTGATATTAAAGTAAATAATTATTTTAGCTGTAGTTGTTTATATAGCTAAAGTTCCATATATCAAATTATTTGAAAGATATTAAATTTATTAATATATTTAAATCATTTAATATGTTTGTATTATTTTAAATGGAATTCTATTTATATAAATATAATATTTATATAAATAAAATTTTTAGAAATTACATGTGTAAATTTTCACTCTATATGAAATAATATTTTTATTCTAATTATTATGAATTTTAAAGGAATAACTCAAACTTATAGTAATATTTTTATTTTAGTTGAAAATATTTTAAAATCTAAAAAGTTATTTTAATGTTACATTATTTTTTTTATTTATAATAATTTAATTTTGTATAATAAAAAAAATGATATAGATTTTGATGACCTTTTACCCTTAGTGTATTTTAAATAATTTGCATTATATTTTATATTATTTTGTATATCATTTAAAATTACTATAAATATTAGAGCATGAGGATGAAAATTATTATAAATATTAGACATAATATATATAGAATGAGGATGAGGTTTACATGTCTATAAACAAGTATCTAGGAATGTACTATGGTAATAACTGGATCATTTCTTGATTAACAACGAGTGTTTCTAATGTTAATCATGTATTTACTTATTGAATTAGAATAAATAATTTTTAAAGGTATTTAAGAATGTATCAAGGTGAAAATAATTTGAATCAATTTCACAAGAACTTCAACTTTTAAAGGATTTGTTATTATTAGTACAACCACACTAAAATATTAATATGGTTGATATAGTTAAGGACTCCATTTATATATATCATTGATAAATATATAACAAAGAAAACTATTGCAACAAAAATATTATTATTAACTATTGTAACAAAAATATTATTATTAACTTTAATTTTACTTTACCCTTAAGAATCATAGGTCATGTTAAAAGATAGAGTGTTGAAGAGTTTCCATCATTTACAACCAAGATATAAGATAGTTTTTCTAAAATTAGGTATGCTTTAAAAATCTCTAGGAAATTGGTGGGCACATGGGGAGCATGTGGCAGGAATCTAGTTTTTTTAATTTATTAAATATCATTGCAACCTAACAAACTCTGTAACACACTACATTTGTTGATAAGCATTCAGATATGCTAAGCATATTCCCTTGAGAATCAATTTAGGCCATCAATTAAAAAATTAAAGAAAAAGTCAAGAGATCCCCATCCACTTTAAGTTGAAATAGAAAGTCTTTGGCAATTACTCAATGGCTTACTCCACACGCCCACATACCCACATATAGATAGAAATAGATATGGTTAAATTTTCAACTTACTTGTTCAATTAACAGTTTTATTGATTAAGTAAATATCAATGATGTGATGTGGGATTTTTTTTTATTCATTTAGTGATGAGTATATATTTAAATTTTTAGTCAAATTTCATTTGTATGGATTTTTTTTGTCTAAATGTATTAAAAGATTTTTTTTCTTAAAATGTTCTTCTTTTTAATTATGCTAATAGGCATGTCTATTTTGGACTAGGCCTTGGAATTTTAATTTAATTATCAATAATTATTAGGTGAATGGTAGGGATTTAACCATCATAAAATATTTTAGAATATTCGTAATAGTATACACAACTCAAAGACTAAGATGTATTTCTAAAATAGTTATATTTTTTGCCCTTTTAATTAAATTCATTAAGTATAAAAAACATCATGTCATGATGTATTTCCAAAATAGTTATACTTTTTTCCCTTTTAATTAAATTCATTAATTAACAAAAAATCGTGTCATCAAGTGTAATATGAAATGAGATATGGTTTTTTAGGCATGTCTACAAATTAAGAATCTCCATGATAAAGTGTGGGTGAACCTCCATGGTTAACAATCTTGTTACTTGAGATATACGATGAAATAAGTATTTTCATGTTTATTATGGATTGACTATGCACATACCAATTCTTTAATTTATATAACTGCACTAATAAAATATATCTTAATTTGTGATTAAATTTCATTTTCATGAATCAATTTCTTTTTAATGTATTAAAAAAAAAACCTTTAATAAAATATCTAAATTATATGTTTCTTCATTGTTACCTTCCAACCATGTACATCTTATGGAGGACACTTAAAAATTATCATAATCATGTTAAATCATTCACCTAATAATCAATAGAATGGAATATGAGATCAAGGCTTCTTAAAATTTACCAAATCATGTTAAATCATTCACCTAGTAATCAATTGAATGGAATATGAGGTTAGCTTACACTTTCACCATATCAACCATACTTCATCAATAGATTTCTACTTACTATCAAAATTGTAGTCAATTATAAGAAAAATTTTGAATGTTACTCACTATTTGTATTGCAAAATTGTAATCAATGTACAAAAGATGTTTCAAACAGTTGCTATCGATGGATAAGGTATGACCGAATATAAAATATCCAATTCTCTAAAGAGATAAGAATGGTTCTAATCTTTGGCATCTTATTATCAAGGAAAAATACTTCAAAAATAGATTTGTTATTGACTAGCTAAGATCTTATGACAGGCAAGTTATTACCTTTGTTCTATTATTTGGAGGGGTCTATTAGAAGCTTACCATTGGCTCTCCACCTAGCTAGCCTAGAAGGTGTGTAAGGGTAATTAGGCCATCCTTGGGAAGGATCCCTTCATAGGAGGTGCCACCTTTTATAAACTTTCTCTAGAGCTAATTTCCCTCTTATATGATCAAGGGTTGTACAATTTGAGGCGTGTTATGAGATATTATCCACAAGAACTTCTCTTTGATAGCTAGAAAAACACAAATGATTTGGGTTTACATGGGCCTTTCCTATTGAAAGGGACCATTTTTGTAGAGCAGTTGTATTCTAATGGGATTTATGTAAATAATGAAGAGGATCACATTGTCTAGAGCTGGAACACCTCTTTAGGACATGTTTATGCTAGATTGGCCTATGATTTTATCTCATCTTCTCACTAGAACACAAAGATATTTAGTGGCACATAAAGATATGGAAATGGCCATTTCCTTAGGGACTTCAGTGCTTTTGTTAGCTCTCTCTAGGAAAACATATTCTTACGTGGGAAAATATTAAACAAAGGGGATTTATTGGCCCTTTTACCACACAATACAGCAGGGCCCTAAGGAAGGTTAACCTAAGGAACAACTACTAGACTAAGTGACAACAATGGGACAATGAACCATTGTCACCTCAGTCAAGGTCCCCTACTATTTACAGACTTTCAACAATGGAGTCTTGGTAGGAAGAAAATCACTTAAGATGGGTAAATCAATAGTTTATGTATGAAATAATTCCACCATGCCCATTCAAGAAGAGATGCGACAATAATTCAATGGTTCAAGGAAACTAACATGCTCTCCAAGAAAAAAATTAATATGAAGAGATCAAGACCTAGTGTTTTAGATGTAACGATGTTAATAGGTGTTCATAAGGTAGACCTCTTAAAGAAGCTTTATATGATGACTTAACACTTTCAAAGGACCTTCGCTCTCTTTGAGAGACCTAGGAAAGACTTGTGTTACACCTATGGTTTTATAAATAAGCATGGGAATAAATGCTTCCAAGGAAGTCACTAGGTCAAGGCAAGGGAGGAGAAAGGGTTTCTTATTATTATTCCAATGAATACTAAGCTCATACAACCATAAACGAAGTCCCCAAGGAGTGTGAGAAACACATAGGTTTTCCCTCTTAGAGTAGCACATAGGGAAATAGATTTTATGGATGTAACTCGGGAGGATGCCCACCAAACTTGGAGCATAGGTAACCTAGACCTTGAGCTTGATGTTTGGACCCTTGGATTCCCAAAAAATCACCTCCCTAAAATTTTGTTGCAAGCCCTAGATTTATTCCCTACTTTTAGAGGACCGAAATTTAGGAGGAGAAAATGTGAAGAAAGAGGAGTTTGATCACCAAAATCCTTAGACTAGTGCCTAGTTATTTGGTCTATGGAGTCCTACATACCTTAGATTGGCCAAATGTGTCATCGAGGAGGTCAAAAGTTGATGCCCTAGCTACCAACCTTCAACAATTACCTACTATTAGAATATGGAGTTTCAAGAATAAAAATTGCATTTTATCACTAGCCTACATTCATTGCATGTTATATCATGAGTAACATATGCAAGAGCCAACCAAATAGCTTCCAAAAATTTATTCAACAAAATTAAGGCACAATAGCATTTACATTAGTTGCAACAATTACATACATTAGAAATTTTTAAGAGAAAGATTTCAGCAACAAAAGAATTTACAAGATAATCATGCAATATATGCATTGACATTCAAGAAGTAGCTCCAAGACAAGATCAAAAATCAGCTCCAAATATCATAGTGCATCCAAGATACTCCAATAACCTCCAAAGAAAAAGTGTGTGTTCTTTACAAGAGAAGAATCCAAGTGATAGTGATGAGTTATTACAAATGAGACTCACTTCTATTTATACGAGTCTCTCTAAATCATATTAGCATAATCAACGCCCAAAATTATAAAATAATGTGCTAAGAACAAGCCTTGGTCACAAGCTGACCAAGTAGCTATCACAAGTTATGAATAAGTCATTCATGTGCAAGCCAAGTTGATGATGTCGTGATGATGTAGGGTCGTTGGAGGGCCACACCGAGTCCTCTAAGTGCCATAATTAGAGAGGACTCCAATAAAGATGAATTAGGGGTTGGCCCCTAATTTTTCATGCAAGTCATCATGTGGTGCCCCATAGTGGGTTTGGGGCACTAATGTCAGTATCATTGGTCTCCTGATGAAAGATAGCCTATACAATGCTCCAAATGAGGCCTTTTATGATGGTGCCTACCCTCCCATGTCTCAAGGGTGAGACAAACCTCCTCTAGGCCTTGGATCAACTGCCATGATCATTTTAAGTTGGTGAGGGCATGTTGGTCCAAGTGCATCATCTCGTGAATAATGTGGGGTAATGAAAAAACTATTGAAGGTGATGAGGGTGCCCATGGCATGAAATGATGCTCTAACACATGATGAAGTCCCATGGCTCTCAACACATCCCCTAGGGGTGTCCATATGATCCTCTAGTGGGATTGGGTCCCAGTTAAGTTGCCTAACCCATGATGAAATCACATGCCAATTACATATAATATCCAATGTGTTTCCTCACCATCAAGTACAATAATTCATTAGTCGATCTAAATGAACCAAACTTGTTAATCAAGGGCACATTGAGACTTCATAATGGACTTCCCTTCCAAATTTGGGGCTCTAAGCTTGTAATAGTGTTACATCCCTAGGTAGGAGTCCCTAATAAACAACCCTATTAGGTGTTCCCAACCCCTAAGGGGGAAGACAAGTCCAAGGTACATCCTTCAATTGATAGGGTTCATGTGAATAATGATGAGATGGACAGGGACACAGTGGTCTCAAAGCCAAATGTTGTGGGTTCAAGGATGGTAATGATGAGGGGTGTCCACATATTTAGGTGTATAGAAGTAGAAGGGATATTGTTTGGTCAATTTAGTGATGTCTAAATTGCAACTTTTAAATGTCAACCCGGGGCTCGTAAGCTGATGAAGTGAGGTGTACTGTATGTACTTAGGCAACAGTTTCTTAAGCTTTTGTCGTTTTTAACTTTTTAAGTTTGTTTTCAAGTATATCTCTCCTACTGTGATGTGATGGAAATGAAATAAAGCAAGTGAAGTGTGTGAGATTGTGATGAGCTTTAAATGATTTCTTATAACTGAAAAGTATTCTACAAGAAAGCTTGAACAACAACTGAAATGAAATCAACTCTTAAAGGAAAATAAAGGCATCAAATAAAAGACTAATGACATTGGCCCAATATCTCTGCTGCTGCAAGAAAATGAAGATGAAATCTATGTCAAATCTAGCTAAAAATAAAAACTAAGCAATGTGAAACTGAAGTAAATCTACATAGAAGAAAGACTAGTCACAAATACTTTAACTTCTTCTTAACCTTTTGTCTTTTAACTGAATATATCATGTGAGAAACAGTTAAAAATAAGCCAAGCAATTGTGAG
>APFE031009109.1:4481-24616 GCA_000404065.3 Pinus taeda
ACAAAGGAGCGAAAGGGACTTGAAGAAGGGTTTGGACCCTTGAGGAACTTCTCGAATGTAGGACCTGAGGTATGCCCCTCTTACTATAGAATTTGCTTATTACAGCATAATGGCTGTGTGAATGTGTGTTTCTCTGTTTAGACAACTTTCAGTCTGCTAGGGTTTCCACCCAAAATCCCTAGGGGAGCAAATCCCTCAACATAATTGGCGACTCCACTGGGGACAACACTCTTGTTGTTCCTAGTTTGGGTGTTTTTCAAGCCAATCAGGGCTCAGTTGCTTGTTGGTTTGTTGTTACTGTCTGGTCTGTTCTTGAATTCTAAGTTTTGCTAGTTTCTTCAGTTTTCTTTTTATTTTTCTTGAAATCTTTCATATACGCTATTTTCCTTAGTTACAGAAGTGTACGTACGCTAGTTTCCTGAAGTAAACCCGCGTATACGCAGGTTTCCTTAGGCACAACCTCGTTTACATGCAATCTGCACATAAGTACAGTCATGCATATATTGCAATTTTCAAGATTTATAAATTTTTGTGTCTCTGAAGGTTTGTCTGGTGGTTTAATTGAGTTTGAAACAATCATTTTTGTCAGTATCAGTTGTTTGTTTTACAACAAGCGTCTTACTCCGATTTCTCTCTGATTGTAAGGAGTATTGGTCTTATTTTGTATCTGCAAGTGTCATCATTTTTTCGCTAAAAGCACACAAGATTTCTTGTTGGAATCTTGGCTGCTCTGATTTATCAGAGCAGAAAGATTGCTATCAATCTTTTTGTTGAATTTGGTTTTTGGTGACTTTTTGTTTGCTTGACAAAACCGATTTTTGTGACCATATACTTCTTTGTTTCATGAAAGTTGTCAATTGTTACTTTCTTGAAATTGTCTTTTTGATCTTTTTTGGTCTTTGTTACCAAAGCTTTCATTGCTGATTTCGATTGTTTAAAAGCATCTTTAAACACATTTTTTTTTGTTGAGTTTTCATCCATTGTATGGTGTCAGCTTGCAAAAGTGGTTGTCTCTTATTTTTTCAATCGCAAAGTTTCAGTTTTGTTGAGAGCATTTTTGAAAATAATTTTTTGTTGCTACTTTGAAGAAAACTTTTTGAAAGACTTTGTTTTGCTTTCTTGAACTTGTTTTTCATTTAGTTTTCTTTTAGTGAATGAAAGTGCTTTATGTTTGTCTTGAGTTTTGTTTTTAGTGTTTACACGAAATGAGTGGTAGTATTTCATATTCCATCTAGACATTATAAGTGGCAAAAGAAAATTTGATAAGCAAAGCAACTTTCATTTCTTGTTTTTAGAGTTGTTTTGAATCTTGCATCAAGCATATAGTTGTTGCATTAGGATAGATTTGCATCTCTTTTTACATACATAGCTTTGTTAACTTTTGTGAGTGTGAAGTGTGAATTAACGAAAAGAAAAGAAAAGTTTGTTTTATTAGAAGTTTTCCTTGAACCCTATAGAAATTACTCTTCATCGAAAAACAAAGACAAGTGCACATGCATATAGTCAGGTTTTATTAATTTCTTTTGCATCGAAAAAACACCACTAGTTTCACTTCCATCATCCCCTGACTTAAAGAACAACCCATTTTAAAATCAAGCGCTAACTAAAATTCACTAGAACTTTTTCTTTTAAGTTAAATACACCAACAAGTTTTAGGATTTTAGGGCCTTGGATTAGGTGAGTGGAGAGTTAACTCTCCAAGGCCATTTAAATGTCAAACATAGGAGTCTGAATAACGAGAGAAAATCCAATAGTGTTAGGAAGACCAGGAAAGCTCTGGATTTGGGAGTTAAGCACGAGGGTCTCTGAAGACAGGAAAGAGAGATACTCCCTCTCCTACTTGTTCAAACTTACCTCATGACTGTTCCACCTAGCTTTCGCGACGAGTTGGTATCCATAGTTGCTACTCCTAGGGAACTACATAGGTGGCTGCGGAGGGCAATCCCGTGGCACCTGAGGTCGACGTTGTATCACCCTCGACAATACTACTGGAGGGCACCCTTGCGAAGCTTGGGGGCTTGCACTGGCGCAGGCTGTTGTTAGGAGGTCATCGTAACTTCCTCTGTTACCTTTGCTGATAGGCCTGGGCCCTCATCATCCCAGACTACCTTCAGAAGGCCCCTTATTTCACTTTCTCGTATTTTGGTGTCTGGTCCTAATCACCCGGAGCGGAAATACTTGGAAGTTGTTTGACTGACTGTATCTTTAGGGACTTTATAGTGGGTGCTCTGTGCTCTTAGTCGGCCTAGCTTTCAATTTTTTGAGTCTTTAGTTAGATTTTAAATAAGAAATTCAAAGTGGCTGACCGATTTCCTAGACAGTCTCGAAGACTTTGTGGTCTTTCACCACCGAGTTTAGAGCCTTCTCCAAGAAGGCACAGAGTTAACAATACCGGTGGGTTTCGTCCCACGGAAATTGACGCATCGGGGATTGATCCTCCTCTTGAGGGCATTAGTATTCAAGCAAGGCCTGGTACTTTTGTGGAAAAAGAGAGGAACACTCCAGTTATTTCTCGAGTTCGCTTACAAGCAGAGGATAACATAGAGGTAGAAGAACTTTCAGAGTCGTTAGCGGCTCCGAATTCTCCCCTAGCGTCTAGTCATCCACACGTATTACAATACGTTGGGACTTCGACGCATAGACCGTCAAGTCCAGGTTACGCTACGCGCTTACCTTCGATGACCGCTACTAGAAGCATGGCTTCTACAAGTGCTACAACTGTGAAGACTCCCATATCTGTACAAGGGGGAGGAACTATTTCCATCCCTTCCGTCTCTTTATTTGGATCTTTTGCTAGCACGTCTTTTGTTGGGTCTACCTCCATTCCGTAAATTCCCAAACCAATGCTTTTGGTTCTGGATTCTTCCCATTTGGTACCCATTCACAGGGCATTCCTTCAGCTCCGTTCGGGACTGCCACGTCCATGATGAGTGGATCGACTTTGTTCCAAGGTTTTCCGTTTGGAAGTGGTCATATACCACATTCCAACCCAATGATAGGATCCATGCCTTTTTCTTCTATAGGACAAAGCAACAATCCTTTCCAAGGTTGGAATAACCCTGGGCTTAGTAGTGCCATAACTGAGAATCCATTTTTCGGCCAATATGGGAATAGGCTATATACCACGGTTAGTTCATTCCAAAGTATTCCTCCCCTAGCTTCGGCTTCGAATCCATATCAGGGGTTATCAACTCCTTATAATCCTTTAGGAGGAAACTTTGCTGGGTATGGTGGATATACGGATGGAGTTGGTCAAACTCCGAGTTTTGCTGGGTCACAAGGCTTGCCTTTTGGTTCAGCGAGTTCTAATGGTTACTTCGGGTAGCCTGGTGCCTTCCAAAATCCAAGCCAATCTTTTCAGAGCTTTGGGAGTTCTGCCCAGTCAGGGTGGAATCCCCAAGCTCCTCCTAGACTTCCGTTTCTGGCAACGTTGAACTTGCCAGATCTCACTAAGTTAACTAACGACCCAATCAAGTACAATCTAGCTTGGCCTTCGGTCCCAACTAAACTCCCTTCGAACATTCCAAAATTCAAAGGGAAGAGTGGTGAGGACCCGGGCGAGCATGTAACCACGTTCCACTTGTGGTGCTCATCGAACTCCCTGATCGATGACTCAGTTAGGTTGAGATTATTTCAATGCACCTTGACTGGTAATGTGGCCAAATGGTATATAGAGTTGCCTAGGGGTAGCTTTACATCATTCGCCGACTTAGCCAATATTTTCTTAAACCATTTTCAGTTGCATGTCCGGTATGATGCCAGAACTAAACTACTGGCCACCTTTCATTAGGATAGGGCAACTCACATTTCTGATCATATTCAGGAATGGAGATGGAGAAAGAGGCTCATTAAAGCTGAAATCCCTCCGGAGTACCGTCTCGAGTGGTTCTTGAAATCTTTAATACTTGAGATCTCCAAGGATGTCTACATGTCTGGAGTCTATTATGAGGAGCAAGCCATTTTTAGGGCCCAACAATTAGAATTGATCTACTCTCAGGCTGAGATCCTACAAAAGTACTTGCCAGATGCTCCTGGGTCTAAGGTTGACATAGCTAAGCCGAATCCAGGTCCCCACACGGATGGTATTGTTGGGTCGGTAGACACGAATATGGTGAACTTGTTGAATCAATTGCAATAGTTTTCTTTACAAACTGCTTCTATCAACCAAGTCACATCGTCTAACTCTTCAGATTCCCAAACTTCTTCAATTAATGTCGTCCAATCTGATAACCCCAGAGGAAATCAAAATTCCAATGGGAAAAAGAAAGGACGAGGTAAGGAAAAGAACTAGAATGGGAAGCCTGATGCAAATAAATCCGGCAATAATGCTGGTGGTGGTAGAAATGAGTCGAAAAGGAAAGTCAAGTTTCCATGCAAGTTGTGCAGTAGAGACCATTTAACTCATCTTTGCCCCAAGATTGATGACACTCAGTGCTTGTTAGGGCAGCAAGGGACTTCTAGTTCCCAAGCTGTGTTAACCAACCCTTTTCCCAAAGGGCAGCAACTTCTTGCTGGCGCGAGTTCAAACCCTGGAACCTCCGCAGGGGGCAACCAGGAAGGGGAAAAATCATCGAATGTTTTCATGATGGGTTGTAACGTCCATGTGGCTACTCGGTCACGTGATTATGGTGAAGCCAAAACTTCCAAGGACAAGGATGTTCCTGGAACTACTGACCTTCATATTGAGCGACCCCCTGTTGAGACTATACTATGGATACCGAAAGGTTCCGCTAAATGCACGACTATTAATCCTAATGCTAGGGCTGCCTAGAATTACTCCATTGTGGAGGATCTAGCCCAGAGTCCGTGCGCCATGTCCGCTTTAGAGGTTCTCCAGTCGTGTCTGGCTCAGAGAAGTGCTTTACTTTCCGCGATTGGAGTAGTTGATCCAACTAATTCTTTAGTGCTCACTTTTGACATGTTAAATGTCAAAAAGCGACTCCCTCATCACATGGCTTTTCAAATAAAGTCTACATACCGGAAAATTAACATTTTTCGTACCATTATTGATGAAGGAGCTTCCACGTACATCATGTCGATGTCATGTTGGAAGGCTATTGGATTGCCTTCGGCTGTTCCTTCACCTACTGTCTTGACTGCATTTGATGGCCATTCTCATAAGCCGCATGGGATTATCCCGGGCTTCCCTATATGTGTTGGGGGGAAGGTCGTTAATATTGAAGTAGAAGTCATAGATGCTAACCTAGACTATAATCTCCTCCTAGGAAGGAACTGGGTATACGAAATGGACGTCATTGTTTCGACTTTGTTTCGTGTCATTTGCTTTCCTCATGAGGGGAAAATCGTGAAGGTCGATCAATTGGATTATTGTCTAGTTGATCCTCAAGCAACCTCCGACTCTACTGTTCCTTTAGTGGATAACCCTCGTCCGCCTACTGAGAATCTAGGAGTAGGAATGTATTCCTCATTGATGGGTACTTTTGAGTTTCCCTCTCCTATCGATGAAATCAATGCTATTTCGTCATCTAAGGAGTCTTCTCGAGAAGATTTCTTTCGAACTCGTTATTTTTCATACCCTTGGACCTTGCCTTCACCTACGACCACATTAGTTGAAGGACAAGGGAATGGAATGGCATTTCCTGTATCTACAGCTGAGCTTAGATATCAGTCAATCGTCAACTCTGCAGATGACCATTCTACTCCTTTTTCCGAAGAGGATTTAGATGGTGATGTGGCCCCTACTTGGAGCCTTGATTCTACCTCTGCTTTGGACTGCTTAGATTCAGTTTTACCTTTGGAAGAAGCAATTCTTGAAGCAATGATGGGTATAGATCAACCTTGGGAAGATTTACACAATCATTCATACTTTCTTCCTCCATTACAAGAGGTAGAATCTAGATTCTCCGAGCTCCGTACTAGTGATGTTTGTACAGTGTCAAACCTTTTGGCTCCAGGACACGTTCGTGCCGAAGGTAATATGTCGGTGATTTCAAAAACAACACCTATAAACATCTGTAGGGACCCTAACACGATCAAGAATCTCTTCATCGGAATTGAGTGTTCCCATGAAGAAATTTGAATTCAAACCGACCTGTTCAAAGGATTTCGGGATGTATTTGCTTGGTCTTATGAAGAAATGCCTGGCATTGACCCATCTATAGTTCAACATGAGATCAAGACGTATGAAAACACCAAACCAGTTCGTCAAAGGCTTCGGCCGGTTAACCCTAGGAAAGCAGCAGCTATCAAAGCGAAAGTGGAGAAGCTGCTAAAGGCGGTTTTTATATACCCTGTTCCTCTTACTGATTGGGTTTCTAATCCAGTCCCTGTGGATAAAAAGCAAGGAACAATCCGAGTATGCATCGATTGTAGAGACCTAAACAGGGATTGTCCCAAAGATAATTACCCCACACCATTCATTGATCAGATTATCGACGGGTGTGCAGGTAATGAGATTTTTGCCTTCATGAATGGATTCTCTGGTTATAATCAAATTTCTATCCATCCTGAAGAACAACATAAGACAACCTTTATATGTCCCTGGGGTACCTTTGCATATAGAAAGATGCCTTTTGGTATTAAAAATGCTGGGGCTACCTTTCAGCAGGCCATGTCATATGCTTTCCACGACATCAAGCATGTCATCAAAGAGTACTTAGATGATCTCGCTGCTTGTTCTCGAAAGAGAACTGATCATCCTAGCCACCTTCGAATGGTTTTCGAGCGATGTTGTTTTTATAAAATCCGGTTGAATCCCAACAAGTGGGTTTTCGTGGTTACGTCCGGTCAAATGAAGGGATTCGGGTTGATCCCTTCAAGGTTGAGGCAATAGTTCGGTTGCCTCCCCCGTCCTCAATTCGTCAACTTCAGAGTCTTCAAGGGAAGGCTAATTTATTAAGGCAGTTTATAGCGAACTATGCTTAGATCACTAAAGGGTTCATGTGCTTGTTACGGAAAGGAGTTCCATTTGTATGGGCCGACTTTGCGCAAAGATCGTTTGATGCTTTCAAAAAAGCATTAGTCTCTACCCTGCTTTTGAGTCCACCGGATTATGGCAGAGACTTCCTTTTATATCTCGTTGCGGCAGAATCAACGATTGGTATGGTTCTAGTTCAGGAGGATGATGCTCTCACCGAGCATGTGATTTATTATTTGAGCCGAGGCTTAATAGGTCCTGAACTTCGCTATTCTCCAGTTGAGAAGTTGGCCTTGGCAGTTGTTCATGCTATCCAGCGGCTCCGTCATTATATCTTGCTACGCAAAACTTTTGTCTTAGCAGCGGCCAATCCATTTCAATTTGTCCTCAGTAGGCGAGTGATTGGGGTAAAATATAATAGATGGATAGTCATCTTGCAAGAATTCGATCTCGAGTTCTTGTCAGCCAAGTCTAAGAACTCCATGGTTTTCGTTGAGCTAATTTCTGAGCTACCTTGTGGAGAGGATACTATTTATGAGGAAAGTTTTCCTGACGAACATTTATTCCTCATCTCTTCACTCGACCCTTGGTATGGAGATATCATTGTCTATCTCCAGACTTCGAAGTTTCCCTCTACTTTCTCCAAGGATGAACGTCATAAATTACGTCACCTGGCTAAAAATTATGTTATCGTTGGTGATACCTTATATCGTCGAGGGGTTAATTCAATCCTTCGGTGCTGTTTAACCTTGGAGGAAGCAGAGTTAGTGCTTAATGATTGCCACAGTGGAGCTTGTGGTGGTCATCTATTGGGGCTTGCTACAGCCCAGCGCATCTTACGTGCTGGCTATTTTTGGCCTTCACTTTTTCAAGACTATGTGGAAGCGGTCAAACGTTGTCACCCTTGTCAAATCTTTACTTGCAAGATGCGCGTTCATCTAGCTCCTCTTTTTCCCGTTGTCATTGTCAGTCCTTTTACTAAGTGGGGTATTGATTTTACAACTTGTAATCCGCCTTCAGCGGTGAATCACATGTACATTATTGTGGCTGTAGACTACTTTACGAAGTGGGCTGAGGCCATGCCCACTTATAAGAACGATAGTGACACGACATCTTTGTTTCTTTTCAATCAGGTTATCTCAAGATACGGTGTCCCAAGAGAGATTGTCACTGATCATGGCAGTCACTTCCAGAATCAACTGATGTCTGAATTGGCTCTTAAATTAGGTTTTTAGCAAGAGCATTCGTCTCCTTATTATCCTCAGGCCAATGGACAGGTCGAGGCAGTCAATAAAACTCTTAAGACAATACTCCAATGGACAATTGACAAAAATCTGTCCAATTGGCACATTATGTTGTATTCGGCTCTTTGGGCATACTAGACCTCCGTAAAGACTGCTACTGGTTTTACACCTTTTCAGTTGGTTTACAGGATGGAATCTATCTTTCCGATTGAATGTGAAATTCCATCTCTTAAGTTAGCTGTAGAGCTCCTTCTAGAGACTTTGAGTCTCGAAGAGCGCCTCCTTCACTTGGAACATCTCGATGAGCAGCGTCGAGATGCCGCCACGATGAATGAAGCTCATAAGAAAAGGGTCAAAACGCAGTATGATAAATCTATACGTCCTCGAGTCTTTTCTGAAGGTGACCTTGTCTTGGTCTATGACCAAGATAAAGACACCTTGGGGGCAGGCAAGTTTAAGACTATGTGGTACGGTCCTTTCATTATTAAACGAGTTTTTGAAAAAGGGTCATATGAGTTAATCGATTTTGAGGGAAACAAGTTGGCGGAGCCCGGAAACGGGCTCTACCTAAAGAAGTACTTTGCTTAAGTAGGAGTTAGGCAATGGCTTATTTGTATATTATGTATATTTGTACATATATCATCGAGAGTTTTGTGATGTCAACACTTTTTGGTTTGCTGTTGCAGGTGTTGATGGATGACTTGGTCTATTTTGGGTTCGCTGATGGTGCTAGCCAGCACACTCAGAATCTCGCTTCCGTAGCTTGGGTACTTTATTATCCAACTGGTCAATTGATGGTATCAAGAGGTGTATGCATTGGTCCTACTTCAAATAATATGGCTGAGTATACTGCCGTTATTAATTTACTATCTGAGGCAATCTCTTATGAGATCGACTCATTGGTAGTTTATCTCGATTCTCAATTGATAGTGTATCAATTAAATAACATTTAGCGGGTAAGGGGTCCATGTTTATATCGCCAGTATTTAAGGGTGAGTTTGTTGCAAAGATCATTTGTTTATATTTATTATTTGCATATTCCAAGATCTCATAATTAGTTAGCTGATTCTATCGCTAATCAAGCATTAGACTGGCATATCAATCATTCATCATAATAAAATCAAGCATCAAAAAGTCAACTATATATATTATATTATATTATAATATATTTTAATTAAAATATATAATTTTTTTATATAATATATATATTTATATATATATATATATATATATATATTATATATATATTATATATATATATATCATCATAAAAGCATCTCAAGTGTAAATATGTTGTCCAAAAATATACAAAATTGGGAATCAAATGCCCATAATCATGTCCAGCATATCTAATGCCCCGGCTCAGGATGAGCGGCCAAGTAGGTAACTATCACATTGGCTACATGCCAAAATGTGCGAACCCAGTCACGTGGCATGCCAACCACATGACACTGCATATCCTCAGGAAGGTCCTCTATAGCAGCCATCGGTACTCGACAGCTCAGTCTCGTCAAGTGTCGCTGGACGTTGTGTAGAGTCCATTCCGTCTCAGCAGCCGCCTCTTCAGCTCCTCGGCCGCATCGTCTGTGCCGCGGGAGTCTATCTGGTCGTACTGGCCCAATATTTGGATCATGTTCATTATATTAGTCATTTAAATCTCATCAAAAAATATTTTTCAAAATGCATCATTATATTTGAAAAATCCAAAAAAATCATAAAATCAAAAAATCCTTACCAATCTCGTCCCATGCTGCATTTGGCGGTAATGCTAGGTGAGGATATCCTCGGAAGTCTAGCCCAGCATAGGGGTAGTCGTCTACGGCGATGATCTGCTGATCCCACCAGGTGAAGAAGTCATCGTCAAAAGTAGTCCTAGGAACCTCCCCACCCCCCAGACGTTTCATTAGATCATCCCACCGGCCCATGCGTGGATCGTGTGGGGTGTTGATGGAAACTGCTACCCTGGGGCGGAGTGCGGGAATCCTCTTGAAGAAGAAAGTGCACAAGATAGTCCTGTAGCCAAAGTTTTTGATCTGTCCCCTCTTAATAGAAGTGAGCTGGCTCTTCATGCTGGCCAAAAGAGGAGTACACCAGTCAAACACAATAGTGAGACAATCCACTGCCACACTCATGGTGAGCCATGATGCCTGATGCAGAGATGACGATCCATTCACTCGAGCTATGGTGAACAAGGTGATCCTTAGCGATAAACTCACCACATGTGCAATAGAGATCTAGCTCCCAACTTTCTTGGGATGTCCTCGGAAGTATATCTGTACGTAGTCCTCTATGGTAAGACTGCTCCGTGTCCTGCCCTGGGACTGTACTACCTCTCCCCTTTGGCAAAGGCCCGTGATAAAATAAATATCCTCCACTTCTACTCTGAGTGGCATTTGATCAATCATGAAGGCTTCCTCCTCGACATCCCAATAGTCAATGAGAATTTCAAGCAGTCGTACATTGGCTTTCATGTTCGGCAGTTTGAAGAGTTTGAGCAAGCCGCATCCTCGTAAAGCATCCAAGGCTTGAGGATCATTCATAACTTCATTATCCACCACTGCATGTTCTCTTTCATGCCATGTGATTGGCATCCTGAGAAGAAATTGAGTTTCAATCATTAGTTTTTGATTAAAATTGGTTCACGGTGTATACGCGGGTTACTTATACACAGTCGCGTATAGGGCCCGCGTGTACGCGGGTTTCATATTACCAACTTGTATATACGCCGCAGTGAAATTTTGAACAATAGTTCAACGGTGAAACATCAATGAAAAATCCTAAAACTAGTTACAATGAATTGCAAGCTAAGTGTGAGAGTTACCTGGAAGATTTTGAAGAATTTGAACGGTTGAATTTGGCACACGGGAAGTTTGCTCCTTTTGCTCCAAATATTTGCTCTCCAACTTAATTGGTAAAAATGGTGAGTCCAAAATCCCTTTTATAACTTTTGAAAATGCAAATTTTTCTCAAAATTTCATTTTGTTTGGTCTCATGTGGCTTTTAACTTGGGAGCTTGGAATGTCGAGAATGGTTTGTTTTTCGGGACATTTTCGACATTTTCAACTTTTTCGAGACGGTTCCATGACTGCTGACCCGTCATGGCAGGTATCGTTTTTCACTGGCATATAGGTTAGGGACATCATTTTTCCATTGCATCATGCATACTAGCCTCCATCTGCCGATACATCTGCCATAGGGTCGACCCCATCTTGTTATGGTTCGTAAGCCATCTTCACTCGCCGATTTTTTAAATCATGACATGATGGTAGAGCCATCCTTTACATGGGAATCGTAGTTAGCACCTCATTGACATTTGTTGCCCATGCTGCTTTAATTTGAGTAGGCTCGGGAGTCCTCTATAGTCCCACCATGACTTATGCGTTGAAGACTCATTCCTCTTAGCTTCTTCGCTTTGTTCTGGCCTTATACCCTAGAGGCTCCTTTGTGTTGAGTTGTACTACTGCATTGCTTGTTGACCACTTGCACCTTTTGGCCTAGAGTCGGCTTCACTTGGACTCGTGTTTAAGCCAACTTTTGACCATGACGACTGCAAAATCAACCTTGCACACCTTTGACTTCTACAACTTGACACACCTTGACCCGTGGAAGGAACGTACCTTTGAGTGTCACTGACCAATTTTCACCTCCCTGCATTGAGCATAGGAATGTTCGATTCCCAGGAACTAGATCATCTGTTTCACCGACACTCATTCTTTCCACTATACCATAGAATTCTTTTATTCTTTTCCAAGCTTAACAGAAAAAGAAAAAAAATTAAATATTTCAAAAAGAGCAGGAACGGGACAGTATTTCCATTTATTGTTGGCAACTAGAGTCAGTCATGTCTCCCTTGAACAAAGCATTCAAAACAAAGTCTCCTCCATTTGGGCGGGATTTAGTTTGACTTAGGTACGCCTTAACCTTGTTATTAAGTCAGTTCTCCCCCAATTGGTTATCTCTTCCAACCATATGGAGGGTTCGTTTGTGCCTCCTACATGACGAACTTATACAGAGTCATCATATGCTGCCATATAGTCACATTTGAGTCGTGCTTTTGTTCAAGGGAAGTTAGCCTGAGTTGGCCTCTCTGCGGTGTCTCTTGACTCATTTTTCAATCGGCCATCCCTGGTTGTCAGTGTCATGTCTATTATCACATCAGCTATATTGGTCCTTCACTCATGCCGGTTTGAGAAGGTCTCCATTGACTTCTTGCTGGTAGGTCTTGTCCTTATCGACGACGAAATCTTGCTCTGAGGACAGGCCTAGAGCTGCACCCTGGCCCTATTTTCATTATTGATAGGTTACCTTGTGCTCAACATCAATCAGTATCATGGGTCTTTGACTGAGTGGTTGCCCTTGTGTTCAACATCAGCTTACATTATCACACATTGGGATTCGTGCAGTACCTTGGTTTCCATTTGACCCTATTGGTGGATACCTCACCTCTGTATCAGCTTTCATTATTGGTTGGTTCAGAGGGTTTCTGTCGTGCACTAGCCACATATTATGTACATCGGAAACGTACTTCGGTTGGGTTACTACATCTCTTTCGTCCGATTCCTTCCACATTATTGGCCTACAGGTTACACTCGTGCTAGATTGATGAAGGATGCCTTAATGCCTTCCTTCTAGCATATTTTTCCCTATCGACTCCGACTCATTGCTTTGGGGGCAAAGATCTAGAGTCCATTTGGCAGTAGCTTGGGGTTTGCAGTCATTAGTGGCAGATCCTTCGTTATCGACAGTGGGAAACCATCATTCTCTCCTAATCAATAGATTCTTACAGGTGTTCGACTCCAGCTCATCTATTCGCACTTGTTGGATTGTACTGGGTACCTTGACACTCATTATCATTATCAGTGAGTAGTCTCACATTTGTTAATGGTATACATCAATGACTGGTAATCAAACGATTTCTCACATGGTCGAATTTAGATCATTCATTCCCATGGTGTAGAAATGTACCACGGCGGTCGGTGAATACCTCAGGTTGTATCAACATTCATTGGTTCACTTGACAGTTGCTCCTGTTGCTGCTAGTTGATACCACTTCAGCTTATATGTTGCAGTTAGTCATGGTGACATTCTATATGCTGGCACCTGAGTTTGCAGTGTAGTACCATCCTTTTCCATCATGTTCAGTTGGTACCTTTTGGGATCAGTCTTTTATATCAGTGATTCGTTGCATTTTTCAGCATCAGTGACAGTCTTATATGTGATATTCAGACATGTACTTGTTTGATCATGATTAGATGATCCATTATGTATTTTCCAGTCATTTATACTTGTGTACTTAGTGGATCCGCTTGTACTTGATATGCGGACATGCTTTTATTTCTCTGAGCATGGGTATGCCCGCCTCAAACAGTGTTTCTTTCTGATTTCCTTTTGTGGCTTGGGAGGCTGAATTCTGGTGAAGTCCTTCTTGGTTTTTGATAGATTTCCTTTCCATGTACTTGCTTAATACATTTTGGCCATCATGTACCCCTTCTGACCTCATCTATTAGGGGGCATCTGTTATAGCTCCAAATCTCATTATTATGGTTTGTGATGCTGCACTCATGGCCTAGGGCAACCCCTCCTTCTAGACCTGGTCCAAAATTTAAAAAACAGTGTTTTATCCCTTATACACGACATTTCCCTGAGTTAAACATGTGTATACATGGGTAGGCATATACCCAACCCGTGTATATGTATTAAAAGACTTAAAAAAAGATAAAACTCCTTAATTTCAGGCGGAGATCGCGGGTTTTACCTGCTGATCACCTGTTAGTGCCCGTGGCCCAAATGTTCCCAACCAACTCCCAACTTAAAAACTACTTTGGAAGAGGTATAAAAATACCTCAAACGAAAGGCCTAAGGGAGGAGAGAAGAGAGAGAAAAGTTATTATACTGAGATTTTTCCCCTGACCAGGTATGAAGACCCTTGTGCCTTCTGCACTTCCCCCATTTGTACAGGAAACCCTTGTTTCCTTGTGTGTTGATGTTCATCCACTATTTATGACATCATAGAGTGAGTTATGGAAGGAGATATGCTAAAGGCTTGAGGCTGGACAGATCCGGAAGGAAGCTTTGCTTGGAGCCTGCGAAAGGTTACTCAGGTGAAAATATTCCTTTTTTACATTCCATTTGTCTATAATAAAGAAACGCATCTTGGTTCCTGATATAAATCCTCTTTATGTTTATGATATTCATGTGGAATTCATATGCGAATGGTTGTTTAAAGTTCATAACTAACTAACTTCCTTTATAACATGAATATGATTTCTTTATAAGTCTTTGTCCATATATTGCTGTGTTCTTTGGAATTGGTTGTTTTGGAGGACAAAGGAACGAAAGGGACTTGAAGAAGGGTTTGGACCCTAAAGAACCTTCTCGAATGTAGGACCTAAGGTACGCCCCTATTACTATAGAATTTGCTTATAATAGCATAATGGCTATGTGAATGTGTGTTTCTATTTATAGACAACTTTCAGTCTGCTAGGGTTTTAACCCAAAAGCCCTAGGGGAGAATTTCCCTCAACAAAAGGTACCCTCAACTCTCTTTCTATTCCATCACTCATTTTGGTTTTTAGCCATTGGTTCAGTAAGAATGGGTTCCTCTTCTTTGTCTTCCCATGTAGGTTCTTCAAATATGTCAAGTGTTCCTCCATTTCACAGCCACCGAAGAAGAGAGAAGCTTGGTTGTTGGATGCAGTGGCAGTATTTGGTAAGAATTTCCCTCAATTGTCCATATTTCTACGAGGCATGAAAGGAAATGTTTTTGGGTTGTTTCTTGTAAGATTTTTTTGCTAGAAAGTACTTTATAGAAATGAAATTTTCGATTGAATGAAAACTACTGATAGAACGAAAAGTTACTTGCTAAATTGAAATTCTACTTGTAGAATGGAAAGGAAAGCAGATAATGACAATTGAAAGAAAGGAAGCTACTAGATTACTTTTGTAAAAATAAACTAATGGCATAAAATTGAAGACTGGAAATAGAAAAAAAGAAAGTAGACTAGAAATAGAAGAAAAGAAAGTAGTACTCACATTCTACTCAAACACCTCCCCGACAACAGTGCCAAAAAGTGATGAGCGCCAGTATTGCAGCAAGGATGTTGCACCTCTTGTGCTACCAGCTTTACTTATCAACCCAGGGTTCGTACAAACTTGGAGGTGATAGTGCTATATGCACAAGTAGAAGTGAAGGTCCTACTTGTTGTCACTGTTCATCTAGCGAGAGACCTCAGGGGTTCTAAGCCAGACTTCTATAGAGTCAGAAGAAACTTGAGTCTTTGATAAAAGAAGAGAAAATATATTCTAAGAGAGCTAGTCTACTGTAGTAATGGAGAAAACAACATGTAATTTTAAATCAAACCATATCCTAATTAACCATTTAAATAGCTATGCTAAGCAGAATTGCTAAATAAACACTAACCTAATGTTGTTATCTAAGTTACGGAAGTAAAGAGCATCAAACCAAACTAATCTGTAAGTAAAGAAACTAAACTAAATCAATTTTCACTTTTCTAGTCTTTTTAGTAAACTCAAGCATGCAATGTAATTGTTCTTGTAGATGTTACAGGTAGATGGAAGGTGGTTGAGGATGGCTAGAAGGAGTATTGTGATGATCAAATAGTGTTGGAGTTTGATTGAATAACCAAATCAAACCTTAGGGGTGGAAGTGTTTAAATGATATGCAAAACAAAGTTTGGGAAGGAGTCAAGCGGAAAAGCAATCAAAGATCGAAATCACCGAAAGGAGGATGTAATGAAGTAGTAGTGCACAGGGACCATTGGATCAATCGGATCAACGAAAAATATTAACGGAAGATGAGAGGTGGAGATATTATCACAAGAGACTACATTAATAGATGGATGGATCACATTAAGTCACGTTTCAACAGAAAGGTGGAAAACATGCAGAATGATAGAGCGATCTTCGTAGGCAGTAAGCAATTCCTCACCCGCCCTAAGTGTTGTATGTAAAATTCCTAAATTTCATGTGATTAACCTAAGTGAGTGACACGTATCATAGGAAAACCACTTTTCTCACGTGTTCTCGGTCGGATATTGGTTGTGCAAGAATTCATGTGATACTACACGATAACCGTTGGATCATGTGAGATTGATCAACAGTGCAAATCGGCCAAGCTAGTTGGTGAGCATGTGACACGATAGTCATTGGATCAAGCAAAACAGATCGACAGTGGAGATTTGGAGCACCTAAAGTCAAACGTTGAAATGAATATAGGTGGTAAGTAGTATCACCTGTGCCCTAAAAGTTGTAAGCAAAATTCATAAATTTTATGCAATTAGCCTAAGTGAGTGACACGTAGCACGGGAAAGCCACTTTTCTCGTGTGCTCTCGGTCAGATATCAATTGTGTAGGAATTCATGTGAGATTGCACAATAGTCATTGGATCATGTGGTATTAATCAATGGTGGAGATCAGCCAAGATAGTTTTTGAGTAGGTGACGTGATAGCCATTGGATCAAGCAAAACAAATCATGGTGGAGATTTGGAGCGCCTAAAGTAAAACGTTGAAATGAATATGTGACATGCGATTGACAGTAATTGGTCAGGGTTGTTGTGGATTGGGCAGTAATGAAATATATGGGTATAATCTAATTAATATGTGATTTATTAGCTTCTACATATATTATCCATGAAGGAATTGCTAAAGGAAATGAGAATATGAGTGAGATCTTATTAGAGAATGATCTAGAATTTATCCAGGACCAAGAATTAAAGGTATTACAGACTCATGTGCATGGACATGCCTATGTTACTTTATGCAACGGATCGATAAGATTGCGAAATACATAGACACTGAAGTAGTTAGAGAAAACACAACAGGACAACATGTAAATAAAACAAGATTAATAAGGAGTTCGCCTAATACTCTTAGGCTACGTCTCCTGGTCTAGCCTTCAGTGGTGGCCTCTCTATTATGTTTTCAAAGCAGAGTTTTTACGATAGTGAGCTCAATTCAAGTTTCACTCAACATATATGATTCAGTAGGATTGGAGTACACAGACTCTCCTTACTGAAACTTGACCTCTACTTGTCACAGTAGTATGAGCCCAACCTAAGACTCATACATGACAAGCATATACAGAGGAGTTCGCTTGAACCTCTGAAGCCTTCTCTAGAGTACATAGACTCTCTAACTCTCTCTGGCTCTATCTCGATGCTACCTTTTCTCTATTGGTTAGATCGACTTATTTTCTCTGTTCTCTACTCTTAGCTTTCTTACTCGCTTTTCTCACTGCTTTATAATTTCTTGCTTTGTCTCTGTCAATTTGTGGCTTTAAAGCCAATCTGCTTTCTAACTATTCATTTCTGCTTCCCGGAAGTCTAGTTCTTCTGCCTTTTTTCATTTGAATTCCCTTGTTTTGTATCATCATCACTGTGTAACACTTCACAGGGAGGTGGCCACCTCTTTCATGACAAACTGAGTGTGAGTTCTCTTAGAAATGTTTGAACGGTCGTTATTTCCATTTAACTCCCAAATTTCCCACAAACATGATTCTTCTGCCAACTCATTGTTCATGCCGGACTTCAAACTTTATATAACTTAGCATGTTTACCCCATTGAATCTGATCATTCGTCGAATTATATGTCCACTATCGATCTAGAGCCTCCAGATCCTACGGTCTCTGTCCATATCGAGTGGGTAAGTTGCATGATTTTTACCCATCCCATGTGAGCGGTTTTCTCTCTCTTCCACCAGATGCGTGGCACCCAGTGTGTGGCATTGAGCAGGACTTGGTTGAAACCACTTACCGCTCGAAGCCCTTCCAATATCCTGTCGGTTTTCATGTGGGACCCACTTCTGATGGAATCGGTGAATTCCATACGGTTTTTGACTTTTCAGTTCCAGTCACTTGGGGCTTTTCCTTCTCTAAGGGGTTTGCCCAACGATATGCGATTAGTGAATTTTCACTAATCGCATATCAGAAACCTCCCTCGTTTCTCCAGAAGACCTCCCGTTTTGTTGTTTTATGGTAGTGTGCATTACCATGGGCCAATGATCTACGTTCTTGACCAAGGGTCCTCATTTCTCTGCACTGCTCACGAATTACAATTGTTCCGAGGGTATTCCTGATAATCTCAACCTTTGAAAGTCTTTGGAACTTTGACATGAATTTTATAGAGTTATGAAAACTTAGAGAGTGTTTTAGGATCCAATTTGGATCACGACCTTCCCACTGAAAAAGATTTTGGACAACCAAAAGTTGGTTTTTAAGCATTAATCAAGTGAGGGTATAAATTCCTCACTTGCCCAATTTCTATCCATTTCACACTGCTTGGTTTTGAACCTAGTCTAATCCTAAGGTACTCAACATCCCCTCTGCACGTGGTTCTCACCTTCCTGTCTACAACTGTATCTTCCTGCAATTCATTAAGATATTCAGGCAACAGATCACCAACAGAAGGCAATTGACTTTGCTCTTTTGGGTCTTCAATCAATGAAGGTTCAAATAGTCTCAAGCTATCTACATTAACAACTGAGTAGATGTGCATGTAAGCTGGTAAATCAAGGCGAAAAGCATTCTCACCAATTTTCTCAAGTATCTTGAAAGATCCATACCTTATTGGCTTCAGCTTCTTACCTTCACCTTGCATTATGTCTTTGCTAATATATAGTTAGACTTGATCCCCAACTTGGAAACTATGCTCCATCCGATGCTTATCATGCCTTGCCTTGTACTTCGATTGGCTCTCTTCTAGTTGTTCTTGTACTGCCTGGTGAATCTCTTGGATTTGTTCGATGAGCTTGGTTTCCTTGTCCACATCACTTTGTCCATTGACTGCTATGTCTTTACCAAAGACAAATCTAAGGGAGACCTTGGTGTGAAACCAAAATAGGTCTCAAAAGGAGATCTTTGTGTAGAATAATGTTTAGATCGGTTGTAAGCATGTTGTACATAACATAAGTGTTCATCCCAAAGCTTGGGATGTTTGCTGCAATAGCCTCTGAGCAACTAGATCATTGTCCTATTGACCACTTTGTTAGAAAATTATATATTACAGAGAAATGGAACACATAAAATATTGCAGAAATATAACATAGAAAACGCATAAAACAAGAGAGACATAGATATGCATGGTTCACCCAATTTTGGCTATGTCCACGGAGAAATAGCCAGTCCTTATTTTATTATATTATCCAGCAAACTAAAGAGATACAACCTACATCAGATCCGTTGTAACTCCCTTTTCGCTCTCAATCTCCTCTCTCTTCCTCACTTAGAATATAGATATACATAGATGTAATACAATTCCCTCATATATAGTGAGGGGTATCCTTCTAGGGAAAAAACACTAAATTAAACATAACTTCTACCGTCAATTCATCCACCTAATGAACTGCCTAGATTGACTAGAAATTACTAGACTTTTACAAGGCAATTTTACATCTATTTTTAGCTTCAGGAGCACTGCCCCTGCACCCCCCCGCGTGGAGGGGTGTACAGTCTTCCTAGGGTATATATATGGCTGAAACCTTTGAATATAGAAGATAATCAAGCTCCACACCCAATAATCTCCCACTTGGAGATTGATTATATCAACTCCACCGCTGCTTCATTTGCTAGATAAGGGCTCCACTTTGGACCTGGTTGTTTCTCATATTATTCATCATACTTGAAGACCAATTTGAAACTAAGAAGATTCTCAGTTTCTCCCTGGTTATAACTTTTGTTAACATATCTACAAGATTCTGGCTAGTGTGTATCTTTTCCAGCTTCAGTTGTCCATCTTCCAATGCCGATCATATGAAATGGTACTTGAGCTGTATATGTTTAGTCTTAGAATGAAATGCAGAGTTCTTTGCAAGATGTATGGCACTCTGGCTATCATAGTATAACCTTCCTAACTCCTTCTTCTTACCCAATTCATCCAGAAACCTTTGTAACCAAATCATTTCTTTACTAGCCTCTGTAGCAGCAACATACTCTGCTTCTGTTGTTGAGAGTGCAACAACACTTTGCAGTTTTGAGACCCAACTGACAGTTGTTCCACC